>CAAKHF010022070.1:2447-27445 GCA_901007745.1 Hippocampus kuda | reverse complement strand
TGACAAGCTGTCCACTGTATTAACCGCTGTTCCTGAAAGGAAACCCCCTGACGCAGGTTGTGTCTTCCAGAATCAAAAATGGACTCTTACTTCTGAGAGTGTAGATGCAAACATAAGGCATGTCACTTTCTCTTACCTTATCCCAGCTGTTGTACTTGGTGTAGCTGTGGGTTCTGGGCGAAGCCTTGTTGTCGGCCTGGTCCTCAACGGCAGCCTGCAGGTCGTCGATCAGGACCCTGTTGGAACATTCAACAAAAAACCCCCGCATGTCACAAACATTGCGAATGCTGTTTCAACGCACGCTGATCATCGGGCTGAATATGAGGATTTTCTCCCTTCTGATCAAAAAAAAAAGCAATCTAGCATTAGCGTAAAACGATGAACCGAAACAAAGATGGGTAACGTTGTCGTTCACTCACACGAGAGAACGAACGTTTCTCTCAGTTGATGATGACTAAATCCAGTTTCAGACTCATGCAGTCATTTGAGCCTCATGTTACTTACTCATGTGCGATGTTACTCTGCAGCAGCATGGTGTGCACCATGTCTTGGTACAAGGCGGGGACACGGATGTCCACGTCGATGTCGATGGTCACCAGCTCGGCGCTCTCGGGGCTCCAGAAGTCGATCTGCCAAAAGGACGATGGCGTTGAGCGACACCTACGGTCTGCCTCGTGTGAAGGTACGTTAGGAATCGAAGGACTACCTCAATGCTTTGTGCCAGGTCCTTAATGAGGGTGACATGTTCGTCAAAAACCGGTTTTAGACGCAACACTTGTTCGCTTGGGGGTGGAAAAAAATGTGTTAGTGATGCAACAGGTCATCCGCCCATCTGTTTTCCTCATTAGGGTTAGTCACGTGAGTTTGGAGCCTATCTCGGCTGATTTTGGACAAAGAAATCAACCCTGGATTGGTTGCCAACCAATCACAGGATATTGTCTTAGTCAAACTCCACACCAGAGCCCAGAAACTTCTCCGAGACAGGCGCGCTCCCCAACGGACTGTCACCATATGACATTGAATATAAAATCTGCCTTTCCGAAGATCCTTATACTCAATTTTGATCGGTATTGATGGCAAAATACGAGAGAGCGAGAGAGAGAGAGAAAGAGAGAGCTCTCAGTATGATGCAGCGCAGTTCAGCGACAACGCCGATGATAAACCGTGTCACAATGGGGGTTAAAAAAAAACCCAACTCACTAAGATGACAACTTTCTTGTTTGCTGGCACACCGAAAATTGCAGTACTCTGAGCTGACGGGAGGCTAATTGAACTGGATCAGATGTGTACGCCACCGTGATGGATCGCAGGCAGTTGTCACCGTATGTGGTAGAAAGCCCAAACTATGATTTGCTCAGCGTGTCTCGCATCATATTGCCGCCCCCACAACCCTCCCAAAAAAAGAAAACTGGAATTGTCTTTTCATCAGAAGATCGTATAAGGTTACCCGTCGAAGCGAGTGACGTCGGCCAATGCGACGGCGACCAGTCCGAAAAGCAGGAGGATCCTCATGATGGCGAGTGAGGCTGACGTGGCCTCCTGACGGCTCTTATAAACGCGGGCTGAGCCCCCCCACCCCTCCCCCACCCCCGCAATCAGTGGCTGCCATGCGTAAGTCAATCATTAATAAACTCCAGGGGTTTAAACTTGCAAGGTGAACATTTTTCGGAATGATGACATTTCATGATCAACCTAGGAAGTAAGAACGATAGAATCGTGTCCACTTTAATGTTCCTTATCGATTTTTATTCATGCCGTCACATATTAACAACTGTACACACAAACAGTAGAAAACAATATATCAACATATTTAAATACCACAAAGACAACTGCCCACTTCAACATTTTTTTTGTACATCTTGTTCCCACCAAGAATGAATGACGTTGTTTGACGTTAACACGAGGAGCACATTGGACAGCACAACATCCAGATAGCATCCTCGATATATACATAAATATTTTTAAAATGCCGTACAGTACATTTACGCCATGTTTTTCACGTGACTTTTTTCCGTGCCGCCGACTGGCGAAGGAGCTGCTGAGAACACAAAACATTTTCTCACCGGTAAGCGTCGTTATGACCCAAGCTCTCATGCTACATCCAACGCTTTGCTAAAGCGGAATACACGCATACCAACATGGACACATCTATCATGACAGGATACACAAAAAAAACAAAACTTCAGGAGCCATGCCTGAAATTGGACAGGACGTTCACCGTTTTATTTTGGGGGTCAGGCGTTTTGGGCTAATTTCAGGACTCTTTACTTTGATGATCAATTTGTGTGTCCTGTCTTAGTGACGGGCAACAAGGTGAGCTTCGGTCGGTTTCTGACTGGCCCGATTGTCAGTATGTACCCTGCTTAAATGGCTGTCACTCCACTTTCATACCACGCTCGCAGAGTTCGTGGATGGTCCCAGGTCGTCTTTGGCCACAAGCAACGATTTTCCATCATAAAAATAGAATCAACATATACCATTGTCTCCTTTATCTCAGTAGATCGGCGAGTAAAAATCAATCTTAGGACACCCCACACCGCAGGATAATTGCTCAGGATAATCTTCATGTTTGGCTTTTTTCTGTCTTTGATTGCAAGGAAGGAAATCTGCCCAGATTTAACCCGATTGTCGGTACGTGCGTATTCTTAACGAACTATGCTTCTGTTGCACGTCACAAGCACGAGATCCGTGGTTCAGCCCAACTGTGTGTTGACCACACACGTAGGGATCTGTCATCGGAAGGTTGGAACACTATTGACAATTGTCATCCCGGATCGTTTTTGAAGCAGCTCAAGGGGGAAAAAAATCCCCGCAAACACACCCCGATAATTAAGACGTCGCTGTCTCGAATCAGTGGAGGGAAAAAGCTCAAATTCGGGCAGCTTGTCTTGAGAGTATGTTTTGTAACCCGCTTAATACCATGCGCCTACAGCGCGCAAGGCTACAAGGGTTTCAGGTTGTAAATTGTTGGCTTGTATTTGTTTTCTGTGCAGAGTAGGGCGGAAAAAAAAACACTCTTATACCACCTACCACCACAGAATATTTTAGAGACAGCCAGTAATCGGGCCTTTGCTAACTTTAATTGCAAGGGAGGGAAAATGCTCACATTTGGGTTCATTGTCTGTATGGGTGCATCCCGCAAGGGCGTACATATATTTCTTCTAAATATAACTTGAGACTGTCAGACCAGCATGCTACAGGACATCAAGATGGTCTTTGCGTGCTTCAGTGCTTGGAGCGTTCCAACCACGGAATGTCTTCTTCTTCGGCCACTGTATTTTCCCCCTCGTTTACTTCCCGTCCGACGAAGCCTTGCTCTTTAGGGCCGTCAGGCTCAGGGCTTCGGAGGCCCGAAAAGACAGTGCACTCATCTTGGAGCTGATGCTCGGGTGTGTCCCCGGGGGTCCGGCGGGCGAGCAGTGAAGCAGCCGCTTGCAATTCTTGCGGAAGTTGCGTCCAACGAAGCCGTAGACGATGGGGTTGACGCAACTGTTCAGGTAAGCCAGGCAGATGGTGAAGGGCATGGCGGTGTCAATGATTTCCACCATGGTGCAGTTCTCCACCAGCATGAGTTGGGTGAGAACCTGCAGGAAGTGGAACACCTGGTGCGGCATCCAGCATAGGAAGAAGGCCAGGACGGCGGCGGCAAGCATACGCAGAACCTCGTCGTCCCGGGACCTGGCGCTCTTTTGGATGTTCCTGGCGCCCACTAGCGCCCGTCCAATCAGGCAGTAACACGTAATGATGATGACAAAGGGTACCAGAAAGCCCATCAGGCTCTTCATGAGGCTGATGGCCAGGCGGACGCCCTTCAGCCTCTCACGGTCGGTTGGGTTAGACGGGTGCAGGACACCGCACAAAGTATTGTTGGAGTTAGCGACATTCATCACGTCCCGCGTCAATGCCGTGGGCACGCTGAGCACGAAAGCCACGAGCCACACCACCACGCAGGTGATGCGGGCGTACGCCACCGTGCGGAAGCGTCGCGACCGCACAGGGTGCGCAATGGCCAAGTAGCGGTCGATGCTGAGCGCGGTGAGGAAGAAGGTGCTGGTGTACAGGTTCAACATGGCCAGTCCGGCGCTGGTCTTGCACAGAAATCCCCCAAAGGGCCAGTGGTAGTCCATGGCCGTAAACGTGGCCCACATGGGCAGCGTGATGAGGAAAGTGAGGTCGGACACGGCCAGGTTGAGCACGAATATGTTGGCCACCGTCTTGAGCTTCATGTAGCAGAAGATGACCGCCACCACCATGCTGTTGCCCACAATGCCGATGACAAAATTGCAACTGTAGACGATGGGCACCAGGGTGAAGATGATATCATGATTTCCGGACATGCCGCATGTCAGGTTTATCGCCTTCGTCGTCCCTGCTGTGACGTTCTCCATGTTTTCCCCTTGATGAATGCCAGAACTGTTGAGCAGGCCTTGGGCGAGAGGCCTTTTTGCTAGTCCTAAAAAGAATTTAAAAAAAAAATGTCAGAAAGCGCCAGAGGCTTTTCGCTTAGTATTTGTGGGAAGCATGAATACTTTGTTAGGCTACTCCAATAGACTTTTATGGAATCTCTTTTTTGCATTTGCATTTTTGGGTCTATTTTTTTGTGTACTTGTCTTGTATCATCTACTAATATAATATACAGTGGTACCTCTACTTACGAAAGTTTGGTTCTGGAAGAAGTTTCTTAAGTAGAAAATTTTGTAAGTTGAGACGCATTTTCTGAGAATCCGAATCTGTTCTGAGAGGCGAATGACAAGGATGCCGCACAGACACACATCTATCTATCTACACACATGACTCATATGGTAGAGGTCCGTCTTAGCCAATGGGATGCCAGAAAGATGCTAGGTAACAGCTAATGGCAAAGCAGCTATAAGTATGTTGCGTTCAGGAAAAGTCAGCGCTGCGACGAGCAGACCATGCTGTATTTGTACCTTTCGTATCTTGAAATTTCTTTCGTAACAAGAGGCGATATTTTCCTGTCGCGACGTTTCGTAATTTGAAAATTTCGTATGAAGAGACGTTCGTAAGTAGAGGCCCTATTAAAGAATTGTTTGATGTTGTGGCATATGCGTTGTCTTTGTTCAGCCTAAAAACCAGCCACTTCCATTACTCAAATTTGCTAAATTAACTAAGAGCTAATTTAGCATTTGTTGTTTGTCGGTTCACGTTGTTAGCGAATATGGAAGGAAGTTGTTTTTAAAAACGTGTCCAGTTATCCACCGCAACTCACCAAACCTTCTTCTCGGTAGGAGTACTACGCAAGTCAATAAAAGAGGGAAACTATTTTGAGTGTGAGTACTATTGCCACCTCTGGCACCAGCACGGCCCATAAACGCTAAATCCACACGAAAGCGCTCAACCCCTACACACGAGCTCATTACAGAGCCCGACATTAAAACCATCCTTACGCTTTATGCTACCTCGCTAAGAGAGTAGGCTGTGAAAAAAAACAGATGTTAGATGCCCTTCCATTCCAAAAATGCTGCTCAGGAACATCGTTATTCAGATGTTCAACGTCCCGTCTCCTCATTTAATAGTCTCTCGGCTAATGAATGGCGACGATGCGTCCATCTGGGTGGACACTCAGCCCGCAGTTTGAGAACATCATTCATCACTACAGAATGCAATTTCTGTACAAAATGCACAAAGATGCTGGAAAGCCGAGGCTGCACTGAAATTTACAGGATAAGTAAAAATAGTTGAAAGATAAACAATATAGCAAATTTTATTAATAATAATAATACAAAATTATTCTGCCAAAAATATACAAATATTTTCAAAAATGCGCACATTTTCGAAGACAACTATTTTTACACTTGAAAATACTAATGTATTTTAACAATCTTAAAAATTAATATAAAACTATTACTGTACAGTATTAACATTTTGTTAGAATTGTCAAATGAAGTCAAATGTGTAACAAAAACACAAATGTGTCAAATTCTTGCTCATCAGGGTAAAAATGTGTCTGTTTGTCTGTGTTATTGAAATTATGTATGCTTTAGTGAGCAGATGGTGCTTTTTAAAAAAAAAATATATATATATATTTCCAGGGAAGCAGCATCAATGATTTTGGTTCCCATTCAAGCCCTGGTGCGTTACGGCCTGTGCAAAGCTACCAAGCTCGGCTAAGCGCGCCATTAAAACACGGAAGGTATAAGAAGACACGTTTTAAAAAGCTCGCCTCGATACGTCGTGCCACAGCGTGAGAACTTCTAATCAGCGCGCACCTAAACAAACAAGACGGCGGGGATTCGGCTCTCTGGAAACTTTTTTCTTCTTTCTTTTGCCCGGTGAGAAAATCAAACCTGCATGTGGAGGAAAATTGGCCTGGGGGCGAGCCTTTGCTTCCATTTGTCTGGGTAAGAGAGATGAAATTAAACTGGCGTTCGATGTTTAATGGCTCTGTGAGCCTCATTAGTTGGCCGAAAATAATAGTTGCAGCATGAACGAAACAAATGATCCACTTAGAACAAAATGGGCTAACTCCATTTTTTAAAATGTAATTTTGTGTGAGAGTGATTTAGTTTTCTCTGCCACTAAAAGTTTGGTACAATAATGCCCAAAGTCCAAACATCCGTCAGCTTGAACAAAGATCATGACATTCACTCATGCTAACATTCGGATGCACTGACACACAAAATTAAAATAAAATAAAATAAAATAGCTGAGTGCAGTAATGGATTGCCCCTTCTTGGTGAACATTGGAACTAAACCTTGATTTTTTTTTTTCTTTCTTTCTTTCTGACACTTAAACTCATAATGTAAAAAAAAAAAAAAAGACTTAGCCCACTGTAGTTGTCAGCAGCTCACTTAATAAAGCTGCAAACTCAGTGTTTGTAACTTCCTATGGGAAATTACAGCTGTTGATTAATAATCTAAAATAATAAAACAACATGATATAAAGAATATATTGTTATTTTTTGTTACATAAACGAGATTAAAATGCAGGCCTTTTGATCCAAGTGCTTTCAAATCGACAGCATTTGACAATTTACTCTGAGCTGGGTCTTGCCACAAGATGGCGGTCTTGCCACAAGATGGCAGTCTTGGTTCAAGATAGTATACTACGTCCGTGGAAACGTATAAAATAATATTTGTAAGTTCAAAATGAAAACGGCCATTAATTTTCTTGAAATGTGAAAATGTGACACATCTTGAAAAAAACCCAAACTAAAACATTCCCAATTCATGGAATAATTTGCAATACCTTATTTCCTCCCTCAACCAGTAGCATTCCTATTAACTTTTAGCAAAGAAATTGCTCTTTAATGTTCTTTAAAATAATGTTTAAAGACGCGAAAAAATTTGGTAAAATGTTTTTGAATAGTGCATTTATTTTTATGAAAATATTCAAATATTTCAAGACAATGATTTTCAGGATGGGCTGCTGCTTTTTTAAAAATCTCAACTAAATGCATAATGATGGATTTCAACTTTACATAATAAAGCATAATAAATAATAAAAAAAAATAGAAAAAAAGTATTAGTCAGTGTCCTCTTTTGAAAAAAAATAAAAAATAGAGCATCTTTAGGCAGTGCGTATACTGCAGCATTCCACCAGAGCAATTTTATCGTCCCTCTTCTCCAAATGTTCCAGCGACGTTGGTGAAAAACAACAAAGCGTATCAGCCGCGGACGTGACGATTGTTACTTGTGGAGGACGACTTGGCACTGCCAAGCGTAGCACAATGATGGGCTATCTCGCACGCTATCCTGCGCAGGCCCAGCCACCGCACGTCACTGCTTTATTTACTTGTTCCGAATGTTAATGATTAGAACAGCTGTCTGTTCAACTGGATGTATAGTCGCTGGTGGGCACGTGGGCCATATACGGTGCCTCTGAAATGTCTACAAACCCCTTGTTCAAATGCCAGGTTTTGGGGATGCCTAAAAATATAATAACTAATATTAAAAAGAAAAAAGCAACAAAACAAGAACCGGATGCCCCTCCAAAACTGATGAAAAGACTCCCATTTGGGAATTTGCCCTAATATGTTTTTTTTTCGCATAACAATACTGATACTGGAATTTTCGCACGACAAGGATAATGCAAAATTTGATACTATTTGGTCTCTTTGGTCTTCATCATAATTGCAAAAGATTTTGGCATCGATCTTGGTTCCTCGAAGTTCCTTTTAAGGCAGTATTGTGTGTTGTATCTTGCAGGTGTTCTTAATAAAATGTCCGAACATTGGATTCCTTTTGAGGCATTTCCGACGAAGTCTCTCGTTTCACGGAGGATTTATGATACGCGCCTATGTAAATAACGTTGAAAATCTCCCACCATGTGCCCCGTTTATGATTTAATGAGAATTTGAAGTGTTTTTCCATGAAAGAAGTGCACAAAGGCAAACAACGAGGTGTGACAGACGGGAGCTCGGAAGCAGGTGATTTTTTTTTTTTTTTAAACGGCGGAGATATGCCACGATGGCACATTACAGAATGGCCACCATAAACCCAGGGTGACCGCAAAACAGGAAGGTAAACATTTTGGTCAAAGCTGCATCCTCTAGGGATGAAGCGTAAAGGTCAAGCAAGGCTTACGTTGAACAATCAAGACAGGAATAGCAGGATGTTGGCGGTAGGTGGGGGCGGGGGGGATATTTTTCGGAGAGAATAGCCATTGACAGGACAAATTTTTTGTTTCAGTACAGTGGCTTTCAAAAGTCTACACACCCCTGATCAAATGCCAGGCTTGAGAACATATGAAAAAAAAAGATGAAAATAGAAGATTATTGTCACAGACACTAAGCAGCCAGGAATTTCTGCAGCTCCTTCACCATTGCTGTCAGCTTCCTGGAAGCCTCCCTGACCAGCTTTCTTCTCATCTTTTGCATCAAAGTTGGAGGAATGTCCAATTCTTGTTCATGAAACACTTTTGGACTATATTTTCCTCCTGCTTGAGGAGGACTGATTATTCCAAACTGTGTTCCTTAGTGTAAGTAATGGCCTTCTTAACCCTTTGATGCACCAATAATGATAACCTGATAACATGATCAGCTGTCCACTGTAGTGACCACTGTACCTGAAAGGGTTAAACTAAATGACCGTCGCACTGTCAGACAACCAGATAAATATCATTCTGTGTCTTGGATGAAGCGAGATGTCACACTGCAAGTCTGTTGCCGAGTAGACCCTGTCCAGTCGTCGCGTGCTTTCCGTCAAGATTCAGTCCGGCGGCGAGGGAAGACACTGTCAAAGTCATGTTGACGGAGGCGTTGGGTGCATGTGTGATTTGGTATTTTTATTTATTTATTTTTGTACATGACAAAACCCCGGCATTTGAAAAGCGGTGTGTAGACTTTTTACAGCCACTCAATTTGAAAACAACCTCCTCCCAGGATCATGGCAAGTTTGTGTTCAAGTGAAATCACAGCCTGGCTTCCAGTGAGTAAATAAAAAAACATGTTTCCCATCAACAGAGATATGCGAGCCTGCTCTTGGACTGCGCAGCGGCGCCCGCCTTGCACGCGCCTCCCGTCTTGCGTGTGGAGGGCTGCCCGCATAGACAGCCAAGCATAATGTGGGCTTGATGGAGTTAATGATTGATAACAACAGACCGTCATCATGTAGGCTTCCTCTTGACAGCCCACCTATGGAGCATGCTGTCAGGCTGCGCAAGACTATATCCACAATTATGTCTCTTCGTCGGAAATGCCTCAAAACTGAGTCCAAAGGTTCGAACAAGCATCACAATATTTTTGTCTTTTGGTCAAATATTAATAAAGTATACCTTGGTAAAAGTGCCGATTTCTTTTTTCCCCTTATACAGTAAAAAGGATTAAGCACATGTCTATTTTTTGTGGCAAAAGTGGTGTGTAATATCTTTTTTGGGAAAACAATGTAGTCTTTTTTTTTTTTAAAAATCTATACAGTTGGATTTTTTAAATAGTTTTTGTATTTTTTATCTAATGTTATAGTTTGGATTTTTTTTGTATTTCCTAAAATTAGGGAATTTTTGTCTTTTTTTCCTTTATATATTTGTTGATTTTTCATTTAATTTGGTATTTTTAAAAATTTTTTAATATTGTGTGTATAATGTTGCATTTTGTTGAACAATGATTGAATTTTTCCAACATTTTACTACAGTAATATTTTTTCCCCCATGTACTTGTATATTTTTCATCTAAGATGAATTCAATCGAATGAATTCGTTAATTCACATTCATGGCCATTTTCACCAGCTCCCTTTTTTAAACCATCTCATTTCAGATTGTGACATTTAAAATTGGGCGTAAAGTCTCAATCCATAATCCTCAGAAGGAAACGTGACGGGGGAGGGGGGGTCAAGTGGGATCCATCGACACAATGATGATGACAGCCGGTTTAAAAGCCGCACCGCCTCTGCATTCTTCATTGAAGTATGAGTGTACGTGTCATCGTCCAAATACAGGGGCAGCTCATGAATTGCTCGGGTGCGGTTTGATGAAAAACGATTAAGTCCACTATTCAGTACGAAAAAATATTTAGGCAAGGATTGAATCAGAAGCTTGCTGGTGGAAAGGTAACTCTCCAATGTTAACATCTAAAACACACGAAACAAAATATATGCTTTTCATTGGACGGGAACCATAAAACATCCATTCATCCATTCATTTTCTGAGCCGCTTACCCTCATAAGGGTCGCAGGGCGTGCTGTCTTCGGGCAGTAGGCGGAGTACACCCTGAACCAGTTGCCAGCCAATCACAGGGCACACATAGACCAACAACCATTCACACCCACACTCTCTCCTCGGGACAATTTAGAGTGTTCAGTCAGCCTGTCATGCAAGTTTTTGGAAAGTGAGAGGAAACCAGAGCACCCGAAGAAAACCCACGCAGGCACAGGGACAGCATACAAAATCCACACAGGAAGGCCGGAGTCGGGATTGAACCCGCAACCGCTGCACTGTGAGGCCGACGCCCTGAACCAGTCGATCACCAGGTCACCAGCCATAAAACATGCATGTCCAATTTTTTTATTTTTTAAATGTAGAGCTAATTTTGTTTCGTGGAAAACAAAAATGATTCTGGGAGATGAAAAAAAAAAACGCACACAAGTGAAGAAATATAGAAGAGATCCATAATTCTTTTGCACTTTTGCAGCATGTTAACGATCATAGCTCACGCGGACCGTTTTAAAATGCTTCTCTCGGCCCTCCAGATTCCCATTCTTTGCCCGTCCCCTCAGTGAATTGGACAAAACAAACTCTGAATGAGAAAATGATAACGATAGAAGATATTGCACAAAAGCTCTGATCACGAACTGCAATTGCAGACTCCTGAGTGCTAACAACTTCCGTAGACGCAGTCACACGTCACCGTAGGTTAAAGATGCTTGATTTTATTTTTCTTTTTAAATACTTTTTGAGAAAGGGAGACTGATAGAATGATTAGGGTGCAGTGTGCATTAACACAAAAAATATATCACGAACATGCACAGAGACGCAAATGTTTGATTTTTTTCCCCCTCTCCACCCCTCGGATCGATTTGGGACCAGTCCGCGATCTACTGGTCGATCGTGATCGATGTAATGGGCACCCCTGCTGTAGATCGGATGTAACAGAGAATCCGGTAATTTTTCAAAACAAAACATCTTTTAGATTCTGAAATGAATAAAACGGAAGTAATGTAAGTTATTTATTCTTTCTGTGCGGCCAAATGACCCACGGACCGGTACTGGTCCGCGGCCCAGGGGTTGGGGACCACTGGGTTAAACGATAACAACTTTCCCTACTGGCTCGCAGAACATGGCCATAGTCTGAACCGGCTCCAACCAAATGATCTTAACATGCACATTTTTTTTTTTTGGAATGTGGATGGAAGCCAGAGTAGAAGAGAAAGTAGCGGCAAAACATGCATGCACATTGAACCCAAAACCTCAGAACTGGGAGCCAGACATAGCAGACAGACATATACCGACCACAAAATCCAGGCAATCCATGCATGTAAATGTGGGTGACTTACTGGAGATTTTAAAACTATAATTTTTGGACATCATCACTGTAATCGCGAGCGTTTTTCTCCCGGGATGCAGCGAACAATTGTATCGATTCATTGATGATTCGGATGAATAAAAACAGTGTTCATTTCCATTCCTTTTCTTCAAAATGAGGACATTGTATCAAACTTGAGAGAGCCCCAGCTAAATGATTTAGGATCCGGTTACCGGATTTGTACTTAGCATGTTTAAAAAAAAACAAAACAAAAACAAAACAAAAAAAAACCCAAAGTGTTTTTAAAAGTCAAAGCAGATGCTTGCAAATGTTTCATTTTGAGTCAATACAAAAATGCCTTCATGGAGGACTACAGAAATATGAGCAGATTTGCTGCGAGGAGGCTGAAAATCCAAGGATTTGGGCAATTTCAAAATAAACTATGGCTCCACCGTCATTGGACCTCTGTGACTGTCCTGGTTTTTCCCTTTTAACTTCATATAAGCAGTATTTTTTCTTCTACTGTTGTTTAACCCTTTCCTGCACCAATCATGATAACCTGTAACCTGATAACATGATAAGCTGTCCACTGCAGTGACCGCCGTCCCCGAAAGGGTTAACAAATGATATGAGTCAGTCTTTTTCAAGTTCCCGAGCAGCCCGTCTCCCAATGAGAGTTTGAAAAGCTGATGTGAGGCAGAAGCTCGCCTCCAACAAGCTGCTCTTCAAAAGCGAGTCACTTGTGCGGAAAGTCAGCAGCCCCCTTTCGAGCCCACATGAGCCAGGCCCCTTATTGACATTTTCCTGCTCTTCCAACTCTTGCTTTTCCTCCTTCGCCACACGCGCGCTCTCACTCGGAAATTATGTTTGGAAAGCGAAGATTTCATCAGGCCACATTGGGATTTGCACCTCTCCCCACCCACCTCCACCCGATCCCCTCATCCTCGGTTTCCCCGCTATTATTTCCACATGAACTACTTGGACAAACAGCAACAACAGGTGGAAAAGAAGCGGTCTGCCAATTTAGCCCCAATTCCAAATATCCTGAAAGTTCCAATCAAAGCGAGGTGATCTTTACCTGAAGTGATGCTGTGAGAGCGGGAGCCCACCAGAGAGAGAGAGAGACCACCGCCGTGTGCCACCACTCGCCTCTGATTCCACTTAACTGGCGCGGCTAGACGAGCAGGAATACCATCCGACACACACCAACTGGGACTGACCCCCCCTCTACAGCCCACCTCCCCTCCGCCCACCCTCGCTCCCTTTCCCTTGCTTACACATACATACGAAAGGTGATGAATGAGTTACACTGGAGCTGTTACACACTCACATTGTGCTGGCCCATCTCGAGCGCACACACACACACACACACAAATAAACAGAATCTTTCACAACAGCAACTCTCCAGCCCCCCTCTCTTTGGTTCCCTCTCTTCATGTCTGCTTTTAATCACTCTTTTTCACTGTCATATGAGGCCTTCTTTCCCCCGAGGGTTTAAAAATCAGCACTTGGTTGGAGATATCACTTTTAAGCGGTTGTGTGTCATCATTGGACTGACAACTATTCATTTCAAAACAAGGTTATTACATTTAACGCAAACTAAAAAAAGAAAATCACTCCAACTAAAAATGGAAAAAAAGAACTGTTGTTTAATTTATAAAACTAAAACCAAAAAGAAAATGCCATTTTTTAAAATTTAGGCCTTATTTTAAATTACCGTATTTTCCACACTATAAGGCACACCTAAAATCATTCAATTTTCTCAAAAGCCGACAGTGTGCCTTATAATTTTATGTGCCTTATATATGGATCAATATTCTGATTTCTTGGACGTAGTATTTTAAATGTGGTCTCAAGCACTTTGTTACGGTTGTGAAAACTTAAAATAAACAAATCTGTATTGTATTGTATTCCTTTAGCGTAGCTCCATCTAGTGGATGCATAACCTCACCGCAGCCACGATTGCTTCTTTTCTATGCGCCTGACAATGCGATGCGCCCTACATTTGAAAACAGTTTTAAAATAGACCATTCATTGAAGGTGCGCCTTATACTCCTTATAGTGCGGAAAATACGGTAGCTGGAAAATACAGCTGTACGAAAAGTGGCTCCAAAGGCTCCTTCCAAGGTGGGTTGCTCTCTCGCTGGCTATTGAGTCCCGAGGTCATTTTGGAAGAGTCAGAGCAGCAGCACGGTGAAACTAGTTGTGAGCATGATTGCTTCACAGCTCCGAGGTTCAGTGTTCGGCTTTGCTGCGTGGAGTTTTTGCATGTTCTCCCCATGTACGGCTTTTCTCCAGATGCTGCGGCTTCTCTCCACATTCCAGAAGCACATTGAAGTCTCGAAGTTTCCATATGTGTTAATGGGTGTTTGTATCTGCCCCGCCATTGACTGGCGACCGCTCAGGTCTGACTTCCTCCCACTCCTCCCAAAACATGCATGTGAGGTTCATGGAAACCTTCGAGTCGTCCAGATGTGTGAATGCTTGTCTATCCCTTATGATGAATGGCGACCAGTCCGGTCTCGCTCCCTTCCGCATTCCAAAAAGGTTCTTTTGGTTGGTTAAATGAAGACTCTCTTAGAGCAATTGGGAAAGCGCAAGGTTTAAAAAAAATAAAAATAAAATATTCAAAGCGTACACACAGTCAAAGTGCCTTCAGAGCACCTTATTCAAAAAATGACGACAAACGTGTCAACTGCAAATTCAAAATGTGTTCCTGACATCTCTAACAATGAAATGTCATGTGTCTGTTCCGTTGTAACCTGAGGAACCGCTGCAAATTTTGTCTAGCTCTCTGCGCCCTGCCCAGAGTGACCCACTTTAAAATATGTCTCCCCATGTTTATTTTGGTGATACCGAAAATATTACCACAGGCATCGTATCGCCAGACCAGCCCGATTGCTTCTCATCTTTTGCTCGCGCTAACATTCTCTCCTTAAAGACCCCGTAAAGTGAAATAAATATAAATAAAAAATAAAAAATAAATTACTCTAATTTCCGCACGAGAAGGCACACCTAAAAGCATTCAATTTCCTCAAAAGCCGACAACGCGGTATATAATCCAATGCGCCTTACATGGATCAATATTCTGATTTCTTGGACGTACTATTTTAAATGTTCTGTAAAGCGCTTTGTTACAGCTTCAGCAGTTGTGAAGGCTCTATATAAATAACGCTGTATTGTATCTTATTCCCTTTAGTGTAACTCCATCTGGTGGATGTATAATGCAACCGCAGTCACCATTGTATCTTCTATTCTATGCGCCTTATAATGTGGTGCGCCCTATATATGACAACAGTGTTAAAACAGGCCATTCAGTGAAGGTGCGCCTTATACACTGAAGCGTCTTACAGTGTGAAAAATTAAAATTAATTAAAATTAATTTAAAGTACATTTTACACATATTACAGAATTTGCTGAAAAGGTGAAAGAACTATGCAGTCCTGAATTGCTTAGCTATGGCGTTCAAGGCTTGAAGTATTTTGTCTTTGCAGAGCATTGTGCTACGTAAAACTTGAGTGCCTTCATTCGCCTAAATGGTCATCTGGCATAATGATTATGATGATGATAATAATAATAATTATTATTATTATTAATAGTAGTAGTATCAGGCCCAAGGCCGGTAGCTTGAAAGCTAGCTGTTGGCGAGTTACTCTTGTCGCCCCATGGCAACCGGTAAGACATATGATCGTCTGAATCGTGCATGTTTTGTTCCTTTTGGTAGCAGGGCTCAGTTTCTGTCCTTCAGAAATTTCACGATTTACCGTAGCAGGAACTGACATGCCTCAAAAGTGGGTCATGTGGACACGAGGCATTAGCTCAAGACCAAATGCCAAATAATCATCCCTTCCTCGTGCTTTTAAGTATCCCAAGCTCCTCTCTTGGTCCACTCTTGTGCCCATCTTTCATCCATTGTCCCCCTCACCACCACCACCCAAAACACCACAAATGGAAGACTCAAGCATTCTGATTGTGACAAGGTCTGTCATCGCTCTGTATAAATAGCCAATGCGAGCTCGCCCTCGGCCGGGCTATTATAAGGGTGGAGCTGGGCACTTTGTATGCTGAAGTTGTGTCCCTCACAACAGTTCCAGAACCCACAATAGGGTGAATGGGGAAAGTATTCCGATGTGCAATCTCTCATCCATCAGCAGTTTTCTTTCTCAAGGCTTTAACAGGTGGTGAGAAGTAGGTCACATCGGTCCTCGCCCTCGGGCCACACTGTCCCAAATCGCCGCGGCATAAATGGATCGTGATTGATGAGGCGTCCGTCAGTGGCCTTAGCATCGACAAACGAGGAATGAAAGGAAAGACAAACACGCGCGGCGGGTTGTTGGGTGGGGGGGCATAAAGTCACGGTCCGGCTGGGTGACTTTGGGGCGACCAGGTGTGACCGAGTCATCGGTTTACAAAGCCGACAGGTGACAGCGAGTCAAAAGGAGCGAGATGCGGGGGGTTGTAGGTGGTTAATTGATGTCGCCGATGTGAGGTCTCTTCAGTCTTTATGCCTGTCATTCGTCAGGTCCAGCCTGAAACGCGGCAACTGAGCCATTTACACCTCCGGAGCACCTCATATCGCCTCCATTACGCCTGCGAATGAAGAATCCCCTTATTAGACGCCGCACACGTTCTCCGGGCTATCAAACAATGTGGATCCGACCCGCGAGTACGCTCAGGATGTGTCGAGCAGTACATCTCCAAGAGGGGCTCTTCACAAAACAAATACTTCTCAGAGGAGACAGGATGTTGTTGCAATAGCAAGCGCAGCGCACAACACTGATTTACACCGCTCTGGTACGAGCAGAAACAGATGGTGAGGTTTTGAAGAGTCAAGAAACGATTGGGAGAAGGGTTTTTTTTTGTTTGTTTGTTTTTTTTCTCGTGAGGGATTTATTCGATTGATAATACGTGTTCAGGTCAACTTAGCAAGTTGTAACGTCATCCTGCGACAGCTTCTAAATGTACACTGTTATTCAACTCAGGCACCTGCAGCGGAATCTCTGAGGACTCAGGGGTGTCAAACTCATTTTTGTCGCGGGCCACATTTTAGTTACCATTTTCCTTGTTATGACTGAAACCATGTACAATATGTCTCTAATTTATGAAATATGAGAATTTTAAATTTTGGTAGAGATTTTAGCAAGCATCACTGGAAGTGGACATGTTTGATTTGCTTTTGCGGGCCACATAAAATGATGTGGCGGGCCAGATCTGGCCCCCAGGCCTTGAGTTTGACACCAGTGTCTGAGGTTGAATGTGCCCAGTAGTGTATATGAGGAATTTGGCCACGATTTTGGCAATATTTTATAAATCGGTAAAAATGGGGCCTCTGATGACTTTGCAGACACCCTGCTTTAGCCCTCAAGCCCCGTATCCCGCGACTAAAGTTTGACCCCCAACAGAGTACGTTTCATTTAGAACCTAACTGATATTTGCAGGAAAAAAATCCACCTCTGAAATGGCAAAGTAACAGAAGTCGTTCCAAATTGCCGCCATGACTTCCAGCGAGACCTCGGTTCCCCATTTTCCCGGTTCTCAGTTTCCCATTTAGCTAGTCAAACAAATTCACGCTGTACTGTACATTCTGTCGTATTGTACAAGTCAGCAAATCCCAAAGACCTCTGTACAGCCATCAATTTCCTCTCCTGTTTATCCTATCAGAAAACCAGACAGGATCACATCACTGGTACTGGCGAATCATTGCTCATGATCAGGATGACTAACTATATAATATTTTTGAACTAACTTTACAGGTTTGAATTTGAATTCCATTTTTGGGGGGGTCATTTAGCATCATTAACAGGTGACGAGGACAAGACTTGACCTCGAGCTCCTCGCCGGGAGGCGCAATGGTTCTGCTGTGTTCTTGCTAATCAGATCCCGCTAACACGATTAGCGGTCTTCATGCTTCAGCCGGTGAACGAATCGTCGATTACGGGCAGCGTGGGAAGCACGGATCTTTTTTTTAAAATTTTTTTAATGCCACACCGTTTCCCTCAGCCACCTGCTGAAGGAAAGATGATACCTTGCGATGTGTCACCACCACAAACGGCTCATCTCCAGTAAATGCGCCCTCCAAACAAAAAGAATCCTGTTCGCGCATGTTGTTCCCTGGCCGTTCCAACTCGACTGCTCAACCAAACGTCATGTTTTCTTTTCACACCTGTTTCTCATTTGTTGCTGTTGCATAATTGGAGTTTTGCATTCACAGTGAACTTGGATATCGTCTTGTTTTGGCTCTGACTGATGTTTTATTGATGAGCGTGTCTTCCGCAAAACTGTTTTGAACTTTTGGTATGACCCCAACGCCTGCAAAAATGCATTCACATGTCTTCACCTCAGGTTCTGTAATGTGCTTAAGAAAATATGAGTCATACTTTAGGGTTATTATTAGACGCGTGATACTGTTGTGGCGTTAGTTGGAAACAGTTTCCACAGCTCTATGGTCTGGTCGTGATTAATGAGCGAAGAAAGTTGAAAGAAAAAAAGAAAACGTCATAAATACCTCTGAAATGCAATGATAAATATGACCAAAAACATGAGTTGAAACTATCATATTGGGATGACTGAGGTGACTTTTAAAATTGGTTGTGAGTGATCCAGTGGTTAGGGGCAAAAAAATTGAATTGAATTGCTCCAAAAACGAAACTTAAAGATATATGACGCATGAAATGTGTCCTATGTGTTGTGTTGTTATTTTTGACTTCAAAATGGCGCCGCGCGAGTGGCTGCCTTTCCAGCAGCCCCTATATTTTGTTGTTCTACTTCTTCCTTTCATAACTTTGCTGCTGTGAATTGGGAATTTCTCCATTGTGAGACTAATAAAGGTTTTCTTATCTTATCTTATGATCTTGTTCTCGTGTGTCTCCAGCAGGTGGCAGAGGAGGGCCTTCCCTCCAGCGTGCATACCTGCTGCCAATTTGGTAATCAAGTTAGCCAAATATTTTAGGACTGCCAAGATCCCAAGTCTCTGTCAGATGATTGACCTTGTTGCTGCTCTTGGTTAAGTGTTGTTTTCTCGACCTCTCGATCCTGTCATTGTTGTTTTTGCTCGTGAGTCTCTTGCCTTGTAAATATTTGTTATTTTGTCTTTGATCTTGGTCATGTTTTGTTAAATTGGACTCTAGTAATTTTGTTTATAATCTCGGATTTCCTATTTTGTTGCCTCTGGAAGCGCTTTTTGTTCATGTATTGTTTTTCCTGGTTCTTTTTGGTTCTTTGCCGGTGCGCGTTTGTTATTAAATTCATGTTTTTGTAGCAATTTTGTTTGTGTCTACATTTGTGGGATCTGATCGCCATTCAGTGTGTTCCCGAAATGTGTCAACCAATAACCAACTGTTTCTATTAAAATTATCATTCTGTATGTGTGCAGAAAAAGAGCATAACATTTGGTTTTTTTATATTTATTTTAAAAATGTAATGAAATGAAGTTTTAAATTGAAAATTTATTTCATTTCGCTTTGAGTGGAATTGAATTATTTGCAGAAGCAATACTAAACGTAATCTAACAATATTATTTTACTCAGGGCCAGGAAATTACTCTTAACTTCACGTTATTTTTGAAATTCAAATGTCACCTTTCTTGCTTTTAAATAGAAACAGAAGTCATGAATTTGATTTTGAATAGAATTACTACTAGAATGAGGAGTCCACGCGGATGACGTCCCACAAATTCAAGCCACCGCTCATGTGATTTTTTTCACTTGAGTGATCGATGTCCTTCTGGAAGCACTTTTCTTGGCACCGGAAGTAACTTTGATTGGATTTCCGGCATTGCACCGATGCTTCAATGTTCTCTCCTCCTCCTTACCTTCCAAGATAGAGTTTTGCCTTTTTTTGAAACTCTCTATTTTGTTTTAAGATACAGTTGGTCGATAATGGTCATATTTTTGTGAGACGTGAGCTAACTGAATGGTTAATGTGGACTGAAGCCTTTTTAATTGCTAACATTCACTTGCTACCTTTTTGAGTGGCCCCTCCATTCGTTGTAGTCTAGACAAGCTAACCGCTAAGCGGTTTGGAAAATGGGTGGCTGCGTGGTTAATTCCAACGCTGCCCTGATTTCCTTCCATTTTGTGCTCAGCCGAGAACTAGCCTAGCATAGATACACTCAATGTCCCAGCTGGTGAGTTTGCGGTTTTTTCAAATGCTTCTGTATGGCGACGACATTGTTTGGTCTGCTTCAAATACTTATGAAGACGGTAGAACTGTATTTTCAGAACGGTTTTCAATATGGTTGACACACTGCTTTGTTTAAATACTAAGCATTCTGTTAGTCTGCCCAAGCAGTCTTTCTCTTGTCATAGTTTTTGAAAGGAAACATGTTTTTAGCCCAGTCACGTTGGTCCCATTTCATGCCTGGTTAAGAGTGTGGCCAAGTGTAGTTATGGGGTCTCTTTAGACTCAAAGTTCTTAACCGGCTGTCTCAGGCTGGGTGATACAGCCTTGAAGAAACCCCCCTTTTTTTCCACTCTCAAAAATATTGGCCATCCGATTTGAATGCTGGTGAAAGCAAATGGCAATGACATTATTCCAACAAAGTTGTGCTTCTCCGGCCCGCCCCCTTTTTTCTCTTGATACCAGACAAAGCATTGAATCGGTGTGTTTTTTCCCCCCCAGCATTGACTCCCAAAGAAATAATATACTTCTTGCTCTACAGATGATGCAAAAATAAGTGCTTCCCCTTTTAGTCAAAATAGTTGGACAGTTCTTTAGAAATGAATGTTTCCAACTGTGTAACCTAAAATGAGCTGTCAAGTATAATGGCTCCTATGCGAGGGTAAAAATTAATCTTGGTTTCTCATATAGAGTTTTCCAGACAACTCAAGGCAAAATATTTGGCGCTTGGAAGCACACAACTTGGGTCAAAAAGTGACTTAAAAAAATTGGTTTACGGGCCCTCTTGCTGACTAAATTGTTTTACTGCTTTGCTGTACTTGTGCCTCCGACATTCTTAAAATGCCATTGCTATGATCGTGGATACTGTTTCTAAATGCTTCAAACAATGTTTTTCTTGCGGAGCATTCCGTGTTTTAGCACTGCCACATGTTAGGTCCCATACGTCCCCGTTTTTTTGAGGGGTAGTTTTTGGATAACCGATCCTGACTGTTTACAGTGAACCTCCCAACAAGGTGAGTAACAATGGCACTCTTGTCTACACATGGCCACGACATATGCTTGATGTTGGAAGAATGTTTTTCTATATGCACGGCCGCCCTCTCGACCCTCATAAATGTCCAAATGTTTTCACAATTTCTCCAATTTTCATACCTTATATAACACTTGTTGGGTTTTGGCTGAATTCCAAACACAATTCGTTTAATATTTTATTCCCAGGTCTTTCTAAAGGAGCACAATCCAGCGTCGGCTGCCCTCGACTTGAAGGCACATGATACGCCACTACTACTTTAAATGGCTTTCCCACATCGAAAAACTTTTTTTTCATTACTGCCAAAACACATTAAAACAGTGACTGGATAAAATGTTCGACATTACAGTTGACAATGCCATTATTAAATGGTTCATGTCAAGTTGCCTAACATTACTTAAACACACACACACACACACACACACACACACACACACACACACACACACAAAAGCAAACAAACTTTTGTTCTGCCCACAGTAAAAGTTTCAAAGGCATTTCATAAATGTCAAAAGAAAAAAAAGGGGTTCATAACATTTCCTTATTTGAAACTTCATCATTTTCATTAATCCATGCAAAAAGGGTAGTTTTGTTTAAAATCATTTCCATCTCATCAACCTTATTTACCTGTATTTTATTTCGAAAACATAGTTAGCAATCGCAATGCATTGTGGGTAGCAGATGTCGTGTTTCGTCAGAGGAGTCGCTGCAGAAAGCTTGACTGTGCTCATTCTTCGTCCACCTGTGTTACATTCCTTTTCTGTCCACCTTCGAACTCAATGGCTGTAACTTTGATTGCCTTTAGAGGTATTTAGAAATCTGTTTCGGAGATCATTTTCGTGTTGTCCCTGACGCTTGCTAGCTTGGAGCACCGTGTACGAACGTGGCAATGCCGCTAAGTTAGTGCTAACGAGCTAATCAGCATGCGAAAGGTTTGCAAAAATGCTATATCATTTGTCACACTGAGAGCTGCATTTATATCTGTTGTTTGGCATTGGACAATTTGTGTTGTATTTATTTGGTTACAAGAAGCTAATGCATGTTTTAAATTTGTTGATTCTAATTTCACTCACCATTTTCGTCCAGCTGATGTCATAGTTGTTCACTTTAAGCCGTCAAGACGACCGTAATAAAGGAGCAAGACACACAGTTTCCTGGCTCATGAAGATTTCAGTTTGGCTTGTTGTTGACCTGCGTTAACATACCCAGTGTATCCAAGACATAGTGATAACAGTACAACTTTATACAGTATTTTTAAGTGGTGCACTGTAGTTGCTTACCATCATACAGGCTCCAAGCTAAGTTTGAAAGTCAACAAGAAGCTGTAGAAATCAGAATCAGAAATCAGAATCGCCTTTATTGTCATTGTATTACATACAACGAAATTTGGGTGCCACCCCTTAGTGCATTTCGTAAAAAAAAATAAAATAACGGTTTAAGATAAGATTAGACAACCCTTATTCGTCCCACACTGGGGAAATTTGCATTCAAATTTAATAAATACTGTAGGATGAAAAAAACAGATTGGTTCACTTCTCCTGTCCCATGTAAGTCCGTTTCAATTCCAAGTGGCGACTCTCAATTCCAAATACGCATCCATACTCTGCGCCGACGTTCCTCTCTCCTCATCCTCAACTTCAGCAGCCATGCATCCAGCCGCACCAACGCAGACTGTCCAACAGCGCCGACATCTCCACTGAACAAAATTGGGTTGTGAAAAATGCTGCCCATGACAGGCACAAAAAACACAAGCACCCTGGGCTGTCCAGCACCGAGAGTCAAATGGTGCAGACATTCCTCCCAATCAAAATCAGTGCTGCAATACGCCTGCTGCAGAGAAGGTGCAACCACCAAGCACAAATTCTTCTCCTTTGACAAATGTCGTGGCTAAAAATGCTGAAAACAGCCCCCATTGAAGTAACAACACCACGTGACAAAAAAAAAAAAAAAAAAAAAGGCAAAGCTCTTGAAGAGCACTTGCAGACTGCTGCCTACTCGGACGCCATCTTGGAAAAAAAAAAAATTCAAACCTTTGCTCCAGAGTAATCGAGTACGCAAAGAGAACACACTTCCACTAGAGTACTTTATTTATTGCCAAGTATGAATGTATCTGACTCTGTACTTGTACACATTAAAAATACTCCGATACTGCGACAATGTACCAGCTTGCTATCACAATTCTGCACTCCATAAACGTGACGTGCAGTTTGACATAAACTGCTCTTGAAGATTAAAGCTTGCTTTTATGCTGGTTATTGCCACTTGAGTTTTACTGTGAAAATAACACAAAGTAAATAGAATTACACACATTTATTCAAATATTGCCGCCGCTTAAAAAAAAATTGCAAGTATAAATCTAACAAATTACGAAACTCGCCATAGCTGTCAAATTGGCATCAATGTTGCAGTGTAACCTTCGAAAATAACCTAATATTCAAACACAAACGGCCCCGCAATTCACGCGGAATGACACTATGACAATTCTCACAGGCATATATTCTTTCTCTTCCTCTCGTCACTTGGCAATAGTTAAAAATAGACTGACAAAGGCGAAAGCCGACTGCCAATTATGCACTACAAAATTGTCAGACGGCGGGTTGAAGCTTTGCTCCTTCCACCCGAGCAATTTGATTTAAACGTTTGAAGAAATCCAGTTAGAGACATACCTTAGAGAGACCGCAAGTCCTTCGGACCACCCGCTGTACTCCAGCGGGCTTAATAAAGTGCTTAAAGCAGACGACGTCAAAGCTGTAACGTGTGTTGTTTTTCATTTTTTTTGGCAGACATACAGTAAGCAAACAAAAATGTACAGAACTCTGACCGTGCAGGAACAATGGTCGTGTTTTGTCCGTGGGCAGTGCACGTCTCAAGGACGGACCTCGGAGGGAGGGGGGCAGTCAAGGTTTGGGACAATATTTGTTGCCGTCACTACCTTGATTCGCGTGACTCGACCTCTTCTTCCGAAACGGGGTGACGGAAATTTTACCGCTTGTTTACAAAGTAGCTTCAAAAGATTAGAATCTAGTGTAGCCAATGGCACAACAAGTAATTTACGGTTATCAAGAGTTCTGTAGTATTCACTGCATTCATGGAGCTGTGTTTTCTGAAAAGGGCTTGGTAATTTTTTTTCAATAAAATAAATATAAAAAATTGATTCATGTATTGTAACAAATATTAGTACAATTTATACATTTAACTCTCTCAGAAATGATTAATTTATTTCTCAACAATAAAATGTACATTATCATTTCGCATCAGACGTGGTTAATATTTTCAGATTTTTTTTTAACATTTGTGTTTTTAAGTAATTGGCCCATGTATTGCAAATAATTAAATATATAATATTTTATAAATGTTTCAAAAATAACAAATGCATTCAACATTTAAAAAGTACTCTGTACTCTATACATTTAATGGCTTTTCTTTTCAAACAATTTTTTGATCGATTTCTTGTGACTTCAAAGAGGTAAAACAACCAACAGGAAAAGAAAACATTTTTCGTGTTAGCATTTCACAAAAATTCAAATAATAGCTTAATATTTTTTTAAAATGAGTATATTTAACAGTGGGCGGCCCGGTAGTCCAGTGGTTAGCACGTCGACTTCACAGTGCAGAGGTACCGGGTTCGATTCCAGCTCCGGCCTCCCTGTGTGGAGTTTGCATGTTCTCCCTGGGCCTGCGTGTGTTTTCTCCGGGTCCTCCGGTTTCCTCCCACATTCCAAAAACATGCGTGGCAGGCGGATTGGGCACTCTAAATTGTCCCTAGGTGTGAGTGTGAGCGTGCATGGTTGTTCGTCTCTGTGTGCCCTGCGATTGGCTGGCAACCAATTCAGGGTGTCCCCTGCCTACTGCCCGAAGACAACTGGGATAGGCTCCAGCACCCCCCGCGGCCCTAATGAGGATGAAGCGGTTCGGAAGATGAATGAATGAA
>CAAKHF010022069.1:0-28853 GCA_901007745.1 Hippocampus kuda | reverse complement strand
TCTGTTGTTCCCCCGCACCTTGGGTAGGTCCCTGATTGCTGTTAAGCCCCCCTGGGAAGACCTCTTATCTCAGGATGTATGCACAGCGGGGGGTCTGCAACTTGCCATCACACCAAATGCTGGGTAGTGGTGGTCTGGTCTCACCTCACCTCTCCCAACTTCTTCCAGCCACACCGGGTCAGATGATATGTTACTTTCTTTGTTTCTCGGATTTGCATGAGAGGCGTACCTCCTCGCCTCTCATTATCATATTGTCTCGATATAATCTCATGAATGTGTTTCTTTTACGCTTCCTGATTGAAATCTGGATCCCTCAAGAGCCCGAATCGATTTGTAAACTGCAGAAAATAAATTAAAACCCTTCGTAGGAACTGTTCATCGCCTCCAGCCTTTATTTGGATTACCGACATTCTCCTTGTCCGAAATTCAATGAACACGCGGGGAAGAGGAGGCCACTCTGACCCCAACACGACCTAGCGACAACACCTTTGCTGACTTTATTTAGCATTTTTTAAAATTTGTATTATTTTATCTGTATTCAATTGTGTAATTTGTCATTTATTCTTTTGTTTTTTTTCTTTTTGTTGTTCTAATGTGTACAGTGGTGCCATGAGATTAGGGTTTAATTGATTCCGTAAACACATTCGTAACGGTAAATGATATTAGCCCATTCCTGAGTCACCCCCAAAAAACAACCAAAAATGTTGTGATGTGTTTTAAATAAACAATGAGAAAAATGACATTCTATAGTATTGTACTCTATAAAAACTTACAGTACACTCATTGACATAATTCATTCGAAAGGAAAACAGTTTTTGGCATGCTTTGTATCAATTTAATGACCCTTGGGCTTTTGGCCACCTGGGGGTACAGTAGTATGAAACAGACAGTTATACTGTACATGGAAACTTGTACAGTTTAGACATCTTAGTTTGTCTCAGCTCCTTGCATAGAATAAAGAATGTACGGCCTGGAGCACTATCTTGAATGTCCGAATGTGTTGCTGCACCATTTGTTCAAATGTCAATTGTTTAACAGGCTATATACTTCATGTGTTTTCCTTTGTGTGATAGCAATACCATTAAGCTAGGGGAGTAAAGGATTCACCCATCAAACGGCTTAGTCAAAAAAAATGATCAGCTTTTTGATCAGCCGTCGGAAATGATCAGTTTTTTCAAAACGACCCAATTGGGTCGTTTTGAAATGTTCGGTTACAATAACGCAAGTAGCTGGTCAGCCCAATTTTGACAAAATTGGGTTATTTTTGACACGGCAGTGTTCAGAGTGTATGACATGTTTGTTTTAAATACACAATGAGTCTCCTTGTTTTATGTTTAGTTTGACAGTAAATTTCAACTCTGAGAGGCATTAAACGGCTTGAGGCCTCTTTGTTGAAGAATTGCTCACTATTTGTCAAAGTGCCGTAAGTCTCGTCACTCATACGTCAAGGCACCACTGTATTTAGCCCCCCACCAACACACACATATTTATTAATGTTGGAGATTGTTTTACGTATTATTATTTATGTAATTGAATTTTGGCTTGACTGATTTTTGAAAACACGATGTACTCGTAGTTAGCATATCAGCCTCGCTGTAAAAGAGATTTAGGTTTGAAAGTTCACCGTTCCACATTCCATAAACATACATGTTATCTTAAATTGAAAACTCCGAATTGTCAAAAGGCGCAACTGTGAGTGTGGATGCTTGTTTTCTTGTCTTGTTTGTATGAGGCCTCTGATTTACAACGTGGTTTCCCAAATTCCCAACAGCCAGAAAAAGGAACACACTTCTCTGCATTTCACCTACAAAAGCAAAAGCTGGCTCAGTTTGGAGATACATGCTTTTCCTTGGATTGCAACTTTATGTGTATTTCCATTACAACGGCCTGACACAATGTCAACACTTCCTGTTGCCGCAGCAACGCTGGCGCCGCAGGAAAAACAAATGCTGTTAAATTGTTTGAAGGCCGGCACTCGTTTAGAGTGACTCGGGGTGGCCGTCGGACGTCACCACATTTTGAGATTTGCCTTCCAAAGAACGTCTGTTCAATGGATCAGTGTGTTTAACATTGCTGGTAAAAAGTTCAATGCTGTCGCTTTTTGCAGCAACTAAAAAGCATTTTTCATCATTTGTTGAAGGCAAGGAGATAAACCAGCGTCGGGCTTTGTCACAGCCGCAAGACGTGTGCGGGGTGTTCGAAACGCTAAGAATAGCAACACTGCAAGTCACTGCAAGTCCTCTGTAAGAACTTTGGCTTTTGAGCCGAAGGGTCACAGGTTCGAGATCCACTGTATTAGTGCTAGTTTTTGGAGAGATGCTAGTCTTCTTGTATGCTAGGTGCCACCGTTTTGGTTAGCAACAGTGTTTGAAAGAGAGACTTCTATTCGAGGGATGGCCAGTATTTCTGGAAACATGGTGCTGTATACACGATACTATGTCAACTATTAAACTAACATATCAATCTTGTGAAATTGGAGGCGTAGTTGAAAGACATTTTAATGGGACAACCAGATGAACAGAGGCTGTGCTGTGTCAATCAAATTCATCAGCTCCCCTCAGACGATAACCATGCTCGTATATCAGCGATATCACCTTTGATGTTGACAGTCTGCCCATTTGTCACTACAACGTGGATTCAAATCCTCCATCGGCCACTGCCAAGTTATGGCAGCCACGTGCCTCGCTTGCATGGCCCGAGGCCCTCCTAGTGTTTCCTGACCTATATTCCTGAAAGGCACTTCGTATTTTTCAGATTTTTACGGTTTCAAAACAACACCGGACTGCTCCTGAGACATAAACAGCACTTTAAAATAAGGTCAGAGCGACATGAATAATGGTTAGAATCTATAAGATGGCCAGTGGTGGGAGGTAACTAACTAAGGATACTTTGTTACTGCATTTGAGTACCTTTTCAGTATTTTGAGTACCGGTGTTTTGTTTTTTTTTTTTTACAACTTTATCCCCATTTTGCTCAAACAGGCGAGTTACATTTTTTCAATCTCTACAAACGACATAGAAAAAGACTTAAATACTAGAGAGACGTAAAGCTAACAACAGTTGAGATCTTGATTGACTGCTTGATTGAAAATTTGGGGGATTTACTGTTACAGATTTGCAGTACAGATTTAAGTTTTCACCTCTGTTGAAATGCCTGTTTTTGTGACTTAGAAATAATGATAAATCATTTCAATTTTTTCCACCATGATTATATCATATAACCTGTACAACTCAATTATAATTATAATAATAATTATTATGATTACTATTTACCTTTTGAAAGGGGAAGTAAAACCAACTAAGATAATTATTTATAAACAGTGTCAAACAACTGTCAATGTTGTCACAAAAACTTCACGCTTCTGTTTGAAAAAATAAATAAATAAAAATTGTAAAAAGTCAGGAAACACCAATCATACATCTATATCATACATTATACATATATATCATAACATAAATGGACAAAAGTCCACAGTCCAAACAATAAATTGTGGAAATCCTAAAAAGGGGTTGAGTGAGAGTCTTTCGCTGCAATGGATGTGTGTGTAGGTGTGTCAACGTGTGTTTGCAAGAAGAAACGTGACCATATGGAAAACATTAGATGTGGGCTGAGTCAGCACGCTGGCATATTTGTGTGTTTGCACGTGAGCAGTGTTGTCTGCCACCTCTAGGCACCGACTTGAGCCAAGCACCACACCCGGCCTCCCCCCACGCACGTACGCACGCACGCACGCACAGGAGATGGATGAGAAAACAGCAGCTGCTATCCTGGCTTCCTGTCGGAGCGGAAGTCAAACATCACACACTGTAAAACGGAGGCACGCCATCCTCTGTCTACACGGAAGGCCTGAACGGCTCAAACGTGACACACTTTTCAATGTTTGTGGAGAGAACGTGTTGGGTCAAAAGACTTAAAATAGTCTCGCTTAAGGAGCCTGGTTTTGCCTTTAAAAATATATACTCACAAGGAGGGTGACTTTAGAGTGAAAATCACAGGCGAAAACTGGTCACACACTCAAAATGAGTATTTCCCCACATAAAATCAATGGAAAGGCAAATGTTGGTAGCAACTTTTAGTGCTCCACATTGCTATTACTCACTATATAGTCTCTTTAGTTCAAGTTTTTTGCACAAAAGTGTATTTTTTTGATCCATGGTCATGTTTTCAGAAAGCGATATATCGTAAACCCCTGCGAAAAAATGTGAGCAATTGACACCTCCCCTAAGAAGGTTTATAATTGCCGCTATCAATACAGTGATCCCTCGCTATTTCGTGGTTCGTTTATTGCGGCTTTCGTGGTTCGTTTATCGCGGCTTCGGTGCATCGCGGATTTTTTCAAACATATTCATAAAAAAAAAAAAACAACAACTGTATATGTTGCTCTATGTGACTCGCTGTTGTTTTGCAGCTTCTCACGGCTGTTTGCGGACTTTTTGCGGACTTATATTTAAAAAAAAATTTTTTAACCTGTATATGTTAATTGGTCACTACATCGCGATTCGTTTATCGCGGGAGGTCTTGGTCCCCATTAACTGCGATAAACGAGGGATTACTGTAATTTGAACTGAAAATCCACAAGCTACAGCCCCAAAACGTTTTAATATCATTTCAAACTCATCTTAAAACATTACCCTTTAAAATAAGGCGATTTGATTTTGAACAAATGTTCATGCGCATGTGGCAGCGACTACCAAACACTTTCCCTTAATAACCCAGGCACAACTCCATCTCTGCTTCTTGATGATCTTTTCGCTCAGTGGAACTGTATCACTTCAACCATACCCCCTTGACACCAATAACTACTTACCTACGAAGCACAGCTTTGGCGCCATCTTGTGGTATCTCATGGCATTATGGAACGAGCATATAAATGGATGGATGGATGGATGGATACAACTTTATTGTCAAATAGTCAGGGGTTCACTGGATGAGAACATTAGAGTTTTATCCAAAAATGGACCAAAGGCACAGCAACATCTTAAAGTCTACCTCCGACAGCCTAAGTATTAATGGGGAAATGGAGCAATATTGTCAAGTGTGATAAATATCGTTTTTGTGTCTGCCAAAATAATCCCCCTGCTTAATTTTAATGCCCGGAGCCAAGTCGTCAAATGACCTTGCACCCACCAGTTGCTACTGAGTGATGGGGCAGATTGCTTGCCTATTGACGTAAATCTGTCTTTTCTTATTTATTTATTTCCCCCACCAGGTAAGCCTGGATTGGTATGACGGCTTACCCCAAGTAAGCCGTCATACCAAAGGTCTTTCCAAACTTTCAAAAACAAACAAAAAAAAAAAAACAATCCACTGCCAGGCAGATTGCAAGCGAGCGTGTCAATGCCGCCCGCTTTCTCATTCCTACAGCGAGATGTCCCGGGATTCACCCTGCTGGTTAGATAACCACAAATGTGGCATCCAGACTTGGATATATATTTATTTATTTAAATGGAAAGGACGTAACCTGACCTGCACCATAGACAGGCTTTCGCCTTCGCCTGCGGTGGCTGATTATTTACTACGCACTGCAGCAGAGGCCTTGTCTGACACAGTCAGCAAAACAGGCATCGTCAGTGATGGATTGATAGACCTTCCGTCAGTATTGACCCTGCGAAATTGTGAGAGTGACTCAGATTTGTCAGGATCGAAGCAAGAATATGCCATCTTGAAATGTGGAGACGGCCCGGCAGATATGTCACGGCTCCGCGTAGGTTCTCAAGAGCAATGATAAACTTGCTTAAATACAATCCAGTGTAACAAAAACCATGTTTGGATACACACACATACTGTTTTATTTTCCAAAATAAAATGGAGTGAATACAATACACCATTTCTTTTGAGCATTTAAAAAAAGAAATGCAAATCTAAGTCCGCACAGGCCCTGCACAGCACTGGAAAACTGCTAATGTCTCATTGAATAACATACAGTAAAAATGCTTTGATTGTTTTGTTGACATTTGGACAACTGGAACACTGGTCAGTTGTCATTTATGCTAAATTGACATCATGTGAGCAGGCAGACCGGAAGTCAGCACACTGGTTGCCAAAATGGGGCCCTGGCTGGATTATTGGACTCCTATTGGCAACAAAAGTTCAAAAATAGAAATTGGACAGCACTTGAGACAAATCTATGGTAAACATATGAAATGATGACTTTCTATGCGGACAGACCTTCGCTGGACCTGGAAAACCACCACTAAAGTTGTCCGTCTCACTGTGCCGCCTCTCTTTTATTATAATGAATGATATATTGCATATTATATCACAAAAAAATGGTAACCCCCCCTCCGGCTCCCCCCTTCCCATTCATCCTCCCCCTCATTACATGCTATGTCTTGTGACTTGTTGTAACTGTCATATGCTTCTTTATGTGCTAGGGTCTTTTTTTATCCTAGACTTAAATTATCCTCAGAAGAGAATAGTTCGAGCGTGTTTTTTTTTCCCTCTCCCTACCTTGTGGTTTCCTTTCTGAAATTTGACTGTAAATTTCCCCATTGCGGGACAAATAAAGGATATCTGATCTGATAACAATTCGTGTTAGGCAACTTTCAAACTTGAATAAGCAATGCTATCAATGTCTTGGTTAATGTTGGCTTGTACACAGTGCACATCATAGGTGAACACACCCGTGAGTGGTGTTGCTTGGGTCAGGGGGAACATAGTAGTTAACATAGATGTCTTTTGTGAAACTGGCAAAAGATCAGTTTACAAGAAGATAGGATGCAGTTAGTTTAGGAGTGGAAGAAAGGGGGTTTGAAAAAGGAGGGGGTAAGAGGATGAGGTTGTAGGGAAGGAGGGGGTGATGCTCCTGCAAAGCCATAAAAAGGGGAACTTGGACTTTGGAGCTTTGCAGTCACTTTTGCCGGCAGCCACAAACACTCCTCTCCATCCCCCTCCTCTCTCGCTTACTCAACCCTTCATTCATCAGGAACCCTCTGCAAATCCAGTGAGTATTATGCAACTACTGTGTACATATACACTCACAAATGCATGCAGGCGGAATGTATTTGTGACTGCAAGTAGCAGTAGAATTTGTGCCCACTAAATCAGGATATTAGCATTATTTTGGCAAGGACTTACTGTCATGTAATGTGATCTGTGTGAAAAGTCGTTGAAGGTGCTTGAAACGTTTGTTCACTGATCAATGAATTTTGATCAACATCACAATGTGTGGACGAAAAAATACCTGCTGCGTTAATTTATGGGATTGAATATGGCAACTGTACATGCATAATTATGATTACTATGTATACATAGTTTGTGTAGTGTAGTTTGGGCATTTATAGATCATGCGCAGACTGAAGTGGATGTGAACAGCAGTAAGACTAGTCAGCAGCGCTGTGTGCAATATAAAAAAATATATACTGTATATGTGTATCAACAGTCTATAGATATGCAATTGAAAACGGAACAAACGTTACATTAGTAAATAGATATGATACTGAAAACGCAGAAGTGAATGTGACCAGCAGTAACAATAGTCAATAGCATTGTTTGGAGCAAAATATATCTATGTATAGTATCTATAAGTAGTCTATATATAAGTAATTGAGAATGAAATAAACAGCATCAATAAGAACTAAATAGGTATAGAGGTGTGAACGTGAACAGCAGCAAGAATAGTCAGCTGTGTTATATGATGCAAAAAAATATGTAAAAGTACAATACACGTGGCAGTAAGTACCGGTAGTCTATTTATAAGCAGGTGAGACTGAAATACTGCAAACAAGAGTAATCCTGAGTCAAAAGATATAAATACAGACATGGTTATGAACATCAGAAAGCAAGATGAGCATTTTATGTAGCAAAAATATATATACAGTATGTGGATCAACTGTCCCAATCAGCTGGGACTGAAAGAAACAGCAATTCCAAGTAGACAGATACTCCACATGAGAACGTGAACATGAACAGCAGCAAGATAAGTAAGCAGTGTTGTATGTAGCCCAAAAAAAAAAAGTATATATATGCAGTTGCGAATGAAATATTATCCATACTGTGAGTAACTGCGTGTACACTAAGTATGTTTTTTTTTTGTGTGTGTGTTTTTTATATGAACAGCAGCAAGAATAGGAATTTTATGCAGGATAAAACTTATGTGTATCAATTGTCCAAATCAATGGGAAATATGGACATATTTTTGGGACTGTCCATTTCCATTAAGACTCATCTTTTTGTTTTCCTTAGTCTCCTTTCCCACTTCTCCCACCTCATGATCATGGACGCCTCGACAAGTATCTCCTCCCCCAGCAATGCCCTCCTCCACCTCGTGGTGGTCACGACGCTGATGCTGAGCCACGGCGTCCATCCGATGCCCGTGCCGACAGATGTCCCCATGTGTACCGCCTCGGAACCAGCCCAGTACAGCTTGACTTTTACCGGCAAATGGACACAGGCGGCATTCCCAAAACAGTATCCTGTCTACCGCCCCCCTGCACAATGGTCCAACCTTGTTGGTGAGTTCACTCATGATGACGAAATACGGTGCATTGCAATAGCGCAATCTTATAGACCAACAGCAACGTAAGGACTTTACACTACCTTTGGAAAGACTGCTTAAAAATTCAGTCACTGAAGCCAGTTTCGCTTAGCAACACATAATTTGGTGGCTACGTCAGTCCTGACTACACTCACCAAAAAGTCTCAAGAAGCCTTGCCCATCAAGACACATGATGTCTCCCATTTTGTTTTGAAGCGCGTATTGTAGAGTCACCATTTTCAGGGTGAGATGGAAAAGCGACGTAGTAAAAAAAATTGGGTGACACAGTTTGTTGACTCACCATAAAACATGGAACACTTCATGGAATCCCCCCAAAAGTATGAGTCTGAATCCAGTTTTACCGAGCAACATGAAATTTGGTCAGTGTTGCTCTCATGAGTCGATCCACAAGAAAGTTTCGAGAAGCCACGCCTAAAGACAAAACAAGTCTGCTATTCGGTTTTCCTATTTCCAGGTAAACTCCAAAGCAAACTTTCTAGAGATGTTGAGTGATTGCTACCACATTAGAAGCACGTATACCAGACAAATGCGTGATACAAAAAGATTTTGCGTTTTTGCCTTTGCCAGTGGGGTGTGGCATGGTGGCGAAGTTTGATGACTTGCAATAAAAAAAAATGAAGATCTACTTCCTTCTCTGTGTAAATGCTTCATACTCATATGAAGTCCATTATTTGCGACGAGATGAAAGGTCAATGAGCCTTATAGACAACCATGACAGCCATTGCGCCTAAGACCCCATAGCTGACAGTAATTAAGTGGAATGGTAAAATCCTCATAAAATATTTGGACCGGTTGAGTGATAGAACAAATGAGTTCAATGCTGCTTGGTCATTACTCACAAAGCAGGTGAGGGCAAGCTAAATTAACAAGTGAAAAAAAGAAATGATATGGAAAAACCATCTGAATTCCTGAAACCGATACCCCGAAAAGTGTTAGCTATTAACAGGGATGGAAGTAAATTGGATTTAAAGTTATAAAGCTATAAAGAGACTAATTACAATGCCTATGTAATAAATACACCGCAGTGACTCCCCCCTCCCCCGTCTTTCCTCCTTCTGCCCTTAGGTGTGACCCACAGCTCCGACTACCACATGTGGCAGCGTAATGGCTTTGCCAGCAACGGAGTGAGGGAGTTCACGGAGAAAGGCGAAGCTTGGACGCTCATGAAGGAAGTGGAGCAGGCTGGGGAACAGATTCAGAGCGTTTATGGCATCTTCTCAGCTCCTGCGGTCATAGGAGGCACCGGCCAGAGCAACACTGTGGTTGAGGTCTTTGCCAGACACTCCTATGTGAGTTGCTCACATATCTGGTTTGACAAATTCGCGGTCGGGGCTTTGATCAAACCCTGTCAGAGGTCAGCGTATGATAGACAACAGCGACCTGGACAAGACTGTCATTCTCTGAAGGTTTTTTACACTCAATGAAGGCCCAAGTAAAGAGGGGCAGAGGCAAGTGGAGCATGTATGACCTCAATGCAGCTGCCATACATCAGGAACCCTACTACGAGGACAGCTTTACTACTTCTCAGACAAGAAATACCGAACAGAATGAGGGAAAGGGTCCTTAAAACAGTGGCTTTGTCGTTTTGGGCTGCTGCTTTTGTCAGGAACATTTATGACTTGACACGTAATGCAAAGCGAAGCAAGAGACGGGGGTTGAACTTGCAGCGTGGTCATATAGTTGGAGGGATGTGTCTGGCCATGTTTGAGGTTACAATGTATGCAGTCTTAACCAACGTAAGGCTTCGGTGTTGTAGTCAGTGACTTATCTTACAAATGGATTGCATGAATAGCTTCGAAGAACATGATGAGACTATCTCTTGTCAATTCTCCAGCTGTCGTTTATCGTGCGGCTTGTTCCGAGCCCCGACTGGTTCGTGGGAGCAGATAGCGTGGACCTGTGCAATGGCGACCAATGGAAAGACAGCGTGTCTCTGGAGCTCTTCCCTTATGACGCTGGGACCGACAGCGGCTTCACGTTCTCCTCGCCCAACTTCGAGACTATGCCGCAAGACAAAATCACCCAGGTAGGACATTGAGCGATGGGCAACCACATGAACTTAAGATGGACATTCATGGTGCTGGCATTTCAGATAGACTGTGGGTCTTTAGCAGTTGGTGCAAAGGCCCTCTTTGACATTATTATTCTTAGGCTATTTTGAGGGATTTCCCTTACTCAAAAATACACCAATTATTGAAGGCTTTTTCTTCTTCTTAGCGCCGTGGCGCTAGCATGACTTGGAAGGCCAACATTTAATAGGCGTTGCCCATTGTGAGTTGACACATCCAAAGTCATTATCACGATTGATGATCAACTTTTCCGAGCCAGTTTCACTTGGCGACATGAGATTTGGTAGGCATGTCTATCATGAATAGACCCACAAGAAAGTGTATCATATTGGTTTAAAACTGACATTTTGGGGTCATTTTGTACTGTTCAAGGGTCCTTCAAAGATCTTGCCCAATTGCTAACAAATTTCAATTGCGCGGACTAGACAGACGGGCGACACTCAGTTGAACATGAATGCAGCTCTCCATCTTGAGCATATGTCTTCATCTGTCTGTTACATTTCAGAACATCTTTAATGAATCATCCAAAAATCATTTCCTGCCTCTTTCCATTCATAGATAACCTCATCCTTCCCCAGCCACCCCGCTAACTCCTTCTACTACCCCCGCCTCAAGCACCTCCCACCCATCGCCAAGGTAACGCTGACCAAGATAAAGAAGACCAATCAGATCATCAGCCTTCCAGTGAAGCCCACCGAGTCCAACCTGCTGCTGATGGGGAATGAGATTGAGAACAACCTCATAAGTAAGTCAGAGGAGTAACTAGTCACGCCTGGGCGTAGATTAGCATTTTTGGTCAAGTACTGTTACACGCAAGTGAGATATTAACCCTTTCAGGGACAGCGGTTACTATAGTGGACAGCTTATCATGTTATCGGGTTACAGGGTGCACAAAAGGGTTCAAGAATAAAATTACTTATTAAATAATATGTGTGCTCTAAACAAATGTACAGATATAAAACACATTTGTTGAGTGTGAGTCCATGTCCGATATAATCAATAAGCATTAAACAGCTCGTATGCAAAAAAAAAAACCGAAAAAAAAAGCATGTGATGAGTCTTTGTGATTTCAATTTTAATGCAACAAACTGACTACTTATGCTGTAAGAACTGCATGTGTCATAAGATTACTAGTTGCCAACAACCCAAATGTTGACTAACCACCAAAAGAGCGTATCAACAAGTGTATGCCGCATTTACATACTAACATGTTCTGCATGCATTAAGGTCAGCACTTAATTTCAAAGAGGAGCAGAAGGAAAGCAAAAAGGCACACCTGGCATCTTGCGGAAGAGAGATGATTTAAAAAAACGACAGCGATATGGGTCAGCCACCCAAATGGGAGGCGGACGCTTATGTTTCTTTCCACAAGAACACTATTAATGAGGTGAAGCTCCATTCAGTCTGCGTTGAGTCATAGCTATAGTTGCTGTTTGTGAATCCCTGTTGCACGGATTAAGAGTGAGCCAAAGCAGGAAGCTTAGAAAAATGCAGCTCTTTTTACAAGTTAAGGCAACCACACGGCGGTCCTGTTGATGTTGGATAGGAGGGCTATGGGAATGATTAATCTTTCAGCCCAACAATCAGGGACGTTTTCAAGAGTTGAAGAATCAAGTAAAATTATTGGGTTTTAAACATAAAAATATTGTCAGAGCAATCTCAGTTGACAAAGACCCGCCCAATAAATCTGACAACACCATCATATGCAAAGCAGACCAGTAGTTTCTGGTGTCAATGAAAACATCTTTGGTAAGTATTGCTGCTCTAACACTGGGTTGCTGAATAACTGATTTAACACTGAGACCTGATAAGAGTCTCTGTGGTCATGTCAACAAACGGTCCAAATAGTATTTATTTATTTTTTTTCTGTTCTTGCAAACAGTCCCCAAGGTCTCATCATAGTTTTGTCATTCACTTATCCCTCAATATTCCCGAAGAGTCAAAAAAATTACATTCATGACTGATTCACGATCACCTTCTTGAACTTGTTTCTGTGTAACATATACACAGATGTACCAATTTGGGCCAAGATTGACTGACGGTATTTCATTCTTTAGCCCACTAATGTCTTCCCTGTGTCCTTAATGGACCTGCAATATGAAGCCGGATCAACCTTGAGGCAATCTTCCAGCAGGCCATCCATCCTTCTGTGCTGCCTCCGTGCCTCGCCCCTCCTTCTGTTTTTCTACTTTCAGATGAAACAAATTTGTAATGTTTCTCTCACTTAATAGGCTGCCCGAGGCATTCCCTTGCTTTTCAATTTGATTCTTGAAAGATACACACTTAAATGTACAGGTTTGCACACAAAAATGTTGGTCTGGTTCTGAAAGAAGCACTGGGGGTTGTTGCTTGGTGCTCATTTTTTTCATGACCCCACTTGCCTCACTGGAAAAACAAAACAAAATCCATGGAACGTGGATAACACTCCATGGACATTATTTTTAACTCGAATATAAAGAAGTGCAGTAAGTTACAATTACATGTCTCATCTTTATAGTACCATAGCCTTGAAATTACATGAGAATAAATTGTGCAATGCAGAAACGCCGCTGGACTGCGAGGTGTCACCATGGTCTCCCTGGGGCTTGTGTAAGGGCAAGTGCGGAGACGCGGGCCTGCAGTACCGCACGCGCTATGTCCTCATGCACCACGCCAACAACGGAGCACCCTGCCCCTTGCTGGAGGAGGAGCGGAAGTGCGTGCTGGACAACTGCTTATGACTAGGCCTGGAAACTAGGCAGGAGAAGAAGTGGAGGGATGACGCAGGAAAGAAGGACCGGAAGAAGCGGCGAGGGCGAAAAAGGCGTCGTAGGAGATACAACATCAAACGGTCTGCGATTTATTTACTTGAGTCGTGAACTGGACCTGCCTCTTAGTGTGAAAATAAGCTCTAAATGAGTCCTAATGATGGATCTGAGATTAAATGAGAAGTGTACTAAGGTATCATCACCATGAAACATTGATTCAATGTGCAGGTGATCAAAAAGTGGATCGAGGATAAATCGAAGAAGAACAAAAGAATGTATTTATTTACACGTCCAAATATGAACGTAATCATTTTTATTCTTTTTTGGAACACTATTTAGGTACTGGTTTCATGCAGAAAATATTTTTGTACAAAACAACATGACAAATATTAAAAAAAAATTATATTTGTATTGTCAATAAAATTGTGTTGATACAGTGGTGTTTTCTTTGACATAACCCCCTCGTGCACAAAAAACAACGTTAGTATTTAAGGATTGAAATTTAAAACTACACTTTGCTTGTGGAGGCTCTCAGTCGTACAGGAAAGTTCCATCGTAGAAAGGGTTCCGTCAGTCGTTATCTTTACCTGTGGGTAAAAAACAAAAAACAAAAAACTACGTTTCGCTTCTCTCACAGAAGCTTCGTCAGCGGTAGACAACTCTGAAGTCTCCGTGAAGACTCGGGGAAATTGCTCTGCGCTAAAAAGCTGAGTGTGGCCTATTTGAGGACTGGGTGGGGATGGTTAGTCACGCCCCTAGGTGAAGAGGCCCATTGATATCTAAATTCCCTATCGTTGGGTCTTGATTAGGCCTATTGTTTGGGCTAGGGCTGAATAGCTACTTTCAGTTAGCCTGATTAGCATGTCTACGTCCCTTGGTGGTCAACAAGTTATTGTAAATAGGAGACAGGTTAAATCTGATACCTCCTTCACGGGGGCGGCCCGGTAGTCCAGTTAGCACGTTGACTTCACAGTGCAGAGGTACCGGGTTCGATTCCAGCTCCGGCCTCCCTGTGTGGAGTTTGCATGTTCTCCCCGGGCTTGCGTGGGTTTTCTCCGGGTGCTCCGGTTTCCTCCCGCATTCCAAAAACATGCGTGGCAGGCGGATTGAACACTCTAAATTGTCCCTAGGTGTGAGTGTGAGCGTGCATGGCTGTTTGTCTCTGTGTGCCCTGCGATTGGCTGGCAACCAATTCAGGGTGTCCCCTGCCTACTGCCCGATGACAGCTGGGATAGGCTCCAGCGCCCCCCGCGACCCTAGTGAGGATAAAGCGGTTCGGAAGATGAATGAATGAATGAATGAATACCTCCTTCACGGTTCAGAGAGGGTGAAAATTTTTTAACAAAAATTGCTTCCTTTACTCCCCTTTCAAAGCTTTCTTAGCGCAGTGCAATTTCCCCGAGTCTTCACGGAGACTTCTGAGTTGTCTACCGCTGACGAAGCTTCTGTGAGAGAAGTGAAACGTCGTTTTTTGTTTTTTACCCACAGGTACAGATGACGACTGACGGAACCCTTTCGACGATAAAACTACACTTTGTTAAGGTTCACTGATGCTTTATATTTGACGATGGGGAGGAAAAAAGAAATGAACAGAACAGTCGATGTCCACCATAGTCCTATTGGCTAACATTCCATCCATCCATCCATTTTCTAATCCATTTATCCCCACTAGACTCACGGGTGTGCTGGAGCCTATCCCAGTCAGCCCATCTTCGGGCAATAGGCAGGGGACACCCTGAACTGGTTGCCAGCCAATGGCAGGGCACACACAGACAAACAACCATTCACACTTATAATCACACCTAGGCATAATTTAGAGTGTTCCATTAACCTGCCACGCATGTTTTTGGGACGTGGGAGGAAATCGGAGTACCCATAGAAATCCCACGCAAGCACGGGGAGAACGTGCAAACTTCACATAGGAAGGCCAGAGCCGGAATCTAACACGTGGCATCTGCACCGTGAAGCGGACGTAGGAACCAGTCAACCACCATGCTGCTAGGGTTCAGATAATATTTAAGAACTTAAATTTCGTTAATAGACCTAAGACCTAATCATTTGTTTCATAGTTTGTATTCCGTGCCTTTGCCTGTCCGTATTTCTGTCCTTGTAAACTGAATCTTGCAGGTTCGAACCACGGAATACAAACTATGAAACAAATGATTTTGAGGTGTTTAACAAGCACACACGTTGACCGCAGTTTAAAACATACGTACTAGGAGCATGAATAAGCCTTTGACGTATGCAAACATAAACTAGGCAAAGCTACTCACCGACCTTCAAACAAATGATCAACCCTGTGATCCTTGAAATCACACTGTATGCTACTGCACATCTAAGAAAGTATTAGATCATTCCATTTAATGTCCAAAGCAGACACACTTTCGACTGTGACAGAGAAATCTGTCTTATTTCCTGAATTATACCATTTCCAATATGTAAAACAGACACAAACGTGCATACGCTTTGACTCTCAACTCACTGGAAGAGAAAGATTGAATAGCAATAGCACACGTCTGCTGGCTTTGACTGATGACAGACGGGGAAATGAGTGAAAGACACAATGAGCAGACGCTGGAGGAGAGCAGATACCATTTCCAGCTCTTTAACGTTTACTCTGCTTAGAAATGTTATTCGCGAATGTCAAAAGGATCCGTATCCCATCGTGTTCAGTTACTCATCACAGGCACGTTTACCTTTTGAACAAATACAGCTCGTGGATATGGTGGCTAGAGACATGCTATGGCAGTACGTCAAACTTGTAAACTCATTTGAAACTGCACTATCCAAATGTGAATAAGTGGAGGGCCCTCCCAAAAATAAGGGTAGTGAGAGTGTTTTTCATTTGTTTGTGTAACATTTATGGCATCAACGTGTTTTTCAAACACATATTTAATGTATATGACTTTACAAGCAATATGACACATGTTAGCATAACAGGCTTTCACAACTTTTTGTGTGCCAATGTGTATATTTTACCTCAGAAAATTCTCATGGCAGACCACCAAACGAAAATGGCACAAAAAGTAGTACAGTATATATTAAAATAATGATGACTTTGTTTCAATGTACTCACAAAGTAATTTGCACTGTATGAAATCTGTGGCTGTTGGGTAGCTACTACTGTATATTTTAAGATTATAAATTATGTTTTTTTTCGTAGTTTGGACGGTTCTGTGACTTCATGGTCCTAATAAAGATCATGTATGTAAAATTGCATTATTTCCCATAGCACACCTGATGATGTCTCACAATATGGCCGGGAATTATTGCCTTCTAGCCAAATACAAACCCAACTGTGATCTTAAACCCAAGGTCCACACCAAACCCTAATTTTTGCCATACTATTACCAGAGATGGGCACTTTTCCCTATTTTGCCCATCCGACCTCCGTCCGCCACCTGGGTACCCTTCCGTCATTGTCCCTCCATCCTTATTAATACAATACTCATCTTCCGTCCCTGTCCCCCCTCCTCCTTTTAAAGCACTTCCGTCCCAGTCCGCCCCCCCCTAACCCCCTCCAGTCACCAGAGACCAGTCTTAAAGGGAGCACATAAAATGCATGATTGTCTGATGTTGTCCTCGCTCAGTTTTACGATATTATTTCCCGAATTTATGGCTAATATTAAAGCCAGTTGCAATGTGACACATGGGCTGACATATTGCTTTGATCCGGTTCAGCAATTGTCTGTTACAGAATTGAAAAGAAAAAGGAAAAGAATATTGATATTCATTTTAGATTTCCAAAGACTTTATGGCTCCCATGGGATCTTGTATTAAACGGTTCCAATGCCTCTTTCGTTGCCGACACAGATGTAATACTCTAAGTCCTTTCTCACTTGCCTTACAGTGATGCAACATGACAGTCTAAACCCATAATGTAGGAATCAAAATGTCGCCTAATGTGCCAAAACTGCAATCTATTACTTAATGCTTCGAATGATCGCCCAAGTATTAGGGATTTTAAGAGTGTTTTCCTCTTCATAAAGGCGCTCACTACAAAGCTTATGTCACTTCACGACAGAAATGCGTCATCCATAAAATACAAAACACACGACATGTCTTACCACATTACACAATGGCACAATGTGCAGGACTCGCATGCAAACATTGACATCAAAGACGGGCCATCAATCAAACGAAATGACATCACTGTTTTTTTATGTTTTGTCTCAGTGATAAGCGACTCAACATTAGTATTTCACAACACAAAAATAGCTAAGATGATGAAATTAAATAAAAATAAAAACTTTACTTTTAGAAATCCGTGCCTCAAAATGGCATAAGCATCTTGATGGGCGGGCACCGAGAGGCATACAACACAGCCAACTTTCTTAACTGGCTGGATTGATTGTGAGTGAAATGGGTGTCTGTAGGTACTTTGTTATGTTCTCTGACTGTACACTAGGTGGCAATGTTGCTTTAAAAGTTATATTGAGATGAAAAAGGTTGTGCTGTTTAATAGCCTGTTAAGAAAATACAGAGTTTTGGCTACACTCTAGCCTTGTTTATTTGCCTTCCGACACCATATACTTAACCCCATTAGCGACGATTAAAGGGACAGACGAAAACCCACTTCGGTCCTTGCTTAGTCTGTCCTTTTTTGAAAGACTTTTCGTCCTCCGTCCCAAAAATGGGCGTCTGTCTGAGACGGATGTACGGACCATTCCTTCCCAGGGATGGAATGCCCATCTCTGACTATTGCCAGGGCATTCGAAGTTATCTCTATCAACTGTGGCTGCTTTGCTGGCATAAAAAGGTAATTTTGACCGTGCTCATTGGATCGACCCATACTTAGAACAGCACGGAAAGTCTAAGTAACTCAGTGACGATCCAAAACGCAGAATTGTATATAAACTCACATTGGTAAAGTTTTTTGAGCCATTTGTAAACCAACAGTAGATGCTGAGATCATCAGTTCAAACAATTATAAAGATGTACAAGCTATTCTGATTCTTGAATTAAAAGCCCATGATTAATTCAACATTCCCATGATGAGCGCATGTGTGTGACCACAACTGTACTGAATGGATTTTGACACTTGTACGATCAATGGTTTCAGATTTTGGAAATGACAGATTTACTCTACTTACAGTAACTCTGGCTGCCAAAAAGAATATTGATTCAGCATTCACACCAAGGTGTGGGAGGACATGGAGATGTGATACTTTTGAGTGTGAGGGGACGATGACAACTTTAACAGATGCTCTCTTTGAGAAGAGAATCTATTCTCTGCGGACATGTGGGTGTTAACATTATAAATGACCTCATGTAAGGCAAGTATGCTGATTTCAGTAAGGTAACCTGAATAGTGTGGTTTATACTCATGCTATTCCCTAAATCTGAGATGTATTTGTCAAAATTGAAAGAATGGACGGGGTGGGTGGGTGTTCGGGGAGTGGGAGGTTGGTTTAATGAGTAATTTTATCATTTGTATCCACAGAGTTTGAAGGGCAGCACATGTAAATTGTGCACCTTACAAGCTTTTTCTGAAGCTGATGATGTCTTGACCACGAAGCTCGGTGATTATGGAAAAAATAAGAATGACAATTGCTTCAATTGATCCTGAAATCATGACTAACAAACATGAATACTGTATTCATTGATTTCAAAACACTGTACTTATTCAAATACCAAAAACTCAAATAACTTGTAAAAACCACACCCATACGTGTTGACTGACTAATAAGAATTGTGAACAAAATATATTAATGAAATTATGAACATTGGAGTTTTTTGGCCCAATGTACATGAAATGTATATGGAAATAGCAAAAAAATATATATATATACATGTACCATACATAAAAATTGACTATTGACATTACTTGGGATTTAGGCACTTACACCTACAAAGTAAATCCAACATTAAATAGAGAGAGTTTAATCATTGATTTTACATTTTGATATTTTCTTCCTGTCTGGAGACAACAAGATCATGACGAAACTTTGGTAAGCTGCAATTGGCTGCCAAGTTTACCAGTCACACCACTTAACCAATATCTTTTCACACAAAGCAGCACCTGCGACTTTCTCACACTCGGCAGCCTCCAGCGTATGCACGCTGTGGACTTTGGAAAACCCATTTGGCATTTGCAGACCTGTTCTGTTGGATCCACCCAACGAAATTAGATTCATAGGCCTGAGCATGAGGCTGCAATGGGCCGGCTTTTTCCTGGAGGCTTACCTGACGCTGGCGGCCGCCATGTATTTCGATCTGGCCGAGCAGGAGGAGCGATGCATCATCGAGGAGATTCCCGAGGGCATGCTGGTGACGGGTGAGTTCTGCAGAGAGGATATGAATGACCCAAAAACAATGGACATAAGACCTCAGAAAAACGAATGAATGTGTCTTTTAAAATGCGATGAATGGCACGAGACTAAATGAGCGTATTACTTTCCCCCTCAGGACATTTCCTGTTGCAGCCCTGGGACTTGAAGTCATCCACGCACTCACCTCACCTTGGCGTTACTGTGACGGTCCGGGACCCCAACCATGAGGTACGGTAGAGGAAGTTCTTGCAATAAATAAGCAGTGACATGAAAAGAAAGTATTAGCCCCATGCCTGATTTCAGATATTTTTTTTAATCTAGCATAAAGGTTTCAGATCATCACAGCAATTTCAGTTCCTCATAAAGACAACACAAGTAAATATATGTGAATAAGTAATTGCCAAACCACAAAACAAAAATGTTACATAATATTATGTGTGGCTGATAATGAAATACTGTAAATATTAAATGAAAGGCATTAAGTAAAAATATAGTTCTTCCAAATTGAGTAGAATTTTCTGTACGACACTCAAGTACTAAAATATTTGAAAGCTGCAGCCCAACATTCGACCTCCCCATCATATTGTCATATTTTTATTGTTTAATAAAACCCTTGCTTCAGGTCCCCGGGATTAAGCAGCAAAAATTGCTCCTCAAATTTAGTCAATTGCTCCTAAAATGAAGTTGTTGATTAACAAAATTCCTCCTGAAGAAAAAAGGTTGTTTCGATCCTCGTAGCTATATATGATAATGATAACGGTGCTAAAACCAATTATTTGCTGGCCCAAGACGTACAGTACGTACAGTATTGAATATACAGTAAATATTCCCATCCCCGGAATTCTATGAAAAGGAATATCCTTCACCCGGAACAAAAACCTATGCATTAACATTTTGACTACGATATTACATGTTACCGGAACTTGCGTTCCGAGGAATGAGGAATTTCTGTTATAAGGACAAATTGGACAGCGCAAACACGAGTCCGTACTAGAGAATATTTACTGTATATAAAATGTTCAGTACTGTTAAAAAATATCAAGTGTTTTTTGTTAAATTGTCCTCAAGTGTTTAAAAATGTTTCCAATTTTTATCAGAAGTATTCAATGAGTATGCTTCTAATTTTCTCAATTAATACAAATACAAATTTATTGAAGTTGTTCATCTGATAGAGATTATCAGCAAGGACTTGTTTTTAAGTTTTTCTCATCGTATCCTTTCAGTGTCTGTATCAAGGTATTATAAATACAGGCATTGTACCGGTGTCTAAGTCAAACTTTTGGTATCATGACAACACTCATTAAAGTATTATAGAACAATTCAAATGTGTCAGTATTTGTGCTTTCACTCCTCATAACATTAGATTTTGATGAGCAAGCGCTACGGCATCTTTTCAAAATTCACCTTCACGGCGCACGCGTCTGGTCAGCACTTCCTCTGCTTCCAAACCAACTCCACCAGTTTCTCCGTCTTTGCTGGAGAACGACTGGTAAGACCTGCAAACACACATCCGGCTTCGTTTGTATTCATTTACTTTTAAACAATTGAGATTCTTCTTCTGTTTGGCAGAAGTTACATTTGGATGTTCAGATAGGTGAGCATGTGATGAATCCGAAAGCCGACGGAACCAAGGACAACCTGAAGATCCTGGAATACGGCCTGCAACATCTCATTGATCAGATGGTGTATATTACCAAGCAGCAGGATTACCAGCGGGTAGGACTGGGCGATATGGCCTTAAAATAAAATTTCAGATTTTTCAAAAAACAAAAACACTTATTTTACTATTTTACAGTAATTAATCCCCCCCCCTCTTGCTTATAATAAAGGTAAAAAGACAATTTGATTCAAAACAAGTTTTGCCTTTTGTTGTTTTATCCCCCTGATGGGATATGCTTTATTTTTCCTAAATACCAGACAAGCTTTGAAACTGTTTTACCCAGCATTCTTTCCTCCCTGAAATTTCCACCAAAAAAAAAAAAGCATATTTTAGTCTTTACAAGTTTTGTTTTTTTTTTTTGCACAGAGACACCCTGAATAGATGATCATTTTAAATGTACCATCTATCCATGTATCCATCTATTATCAACACCGCTTATCCTGAAAAGGGTCTCGGGAACCTATCCTAGCTGACTTCGGGCAGAAGGCAGACTATACCCTGAGCTGGTCGTCAGTCAGTCACAGGGCACGTAGAGACAAACGACCATTCACACCCACATCCACACCTGCGCTGAGTGGGAACCGAGCCCACGCTGCCCACACACAAGTCCGGCGAGTGCACCACTACACCATCAGCGTCTTGTTCAAAAACTGAACATTATAAATTGCCGTGATGTCGTGATCTTGAACAATGTTCAGTGCCACTGCCTGGGATTGCGTTTGACCAGTCTCCTCTTTGTTTTTTTGAAAACATTGTCAGATGTATTTTGCTCTTTTACTTCTTAGCAGGAATGAAAGTCGCAAATCACTTAAAAACAATAAAAATGTCACTTACAATGATTGGAAAAGACACCAAATATATTGACCAAATTGGTAGTTGGCAACACTGCTTTTGTAAAGTAATTCCTCTTTGCTCATAGCCATGTTGTTCTGCCGGCAGTTAAGACGAGTTGGGAAACACTTTGGTAACTATAGAAATAAATAAATACATATATCCCAATCTTCTATTTAACATTACAAAGTAGTTGATAATGTCAGATGTTGTTGTTGCCAACAGGAAAAGGAGGAGGCCTTCCGGCAGATCAGTGAGGACACACACAGTACCGTGCTGTGGTGGGCCATGGTGCAGACCTTCCTCCTGCTTTCAGTCGGTTTCTGGCAGATGAAGCGGCTCAAAGATTTCTTTATCGCCAAGAAGCTCGTCTGATCATCACCTGTCAATCATGGGAACATCACTTGTTGTCATTTAGTTCTAGTACGTTAAGGCCATGATGATTTGTTTTGGATTTAGAACTCTCATCGACAGTTGTATTGTCACTTGTGAGGCAGCATTTCATCACCAAACCACCAAAATAAACATTGTCAATCAGTGTAGTGGTGTAGCCCGTGACATCACCAAACAAAAACACCTCCATACTCACATCAACAACTTTGTTTAACATTGTTATAACATTATTTTCAAAAGCTAATGCAATTAAGACTGTTTGCTAGTGCCTATCTGTGGTAAAACTGCAGCTCTGCTTACCTTTTGACTTTTGCCATATTAATGTAGAAGTGGTTCTTTTGCTCTGGAAGTTTTCCCATCCTGGCCAAGGTTTCCAAATCACTCGCTGAGAAACTAGGTGTGGAGCAGTTATGTAAATTAGCCCTGCTGTGATGTCACAATTTCAAAACACTTGCTCACAGACAGAAATTCATTACAGTATTAGGCAGATATCTGAAGATTTACTTGTGTAATTTCACATTTGATGGGTTGACAGGTACACATGAAGACAAAATCTGCATGTATACTGTACTAACATCAAAAATAATTTTACAGATGCACCATAATTGAAGTCAAATTATGTACATTATGACTAAAAAAAAAAAAAAAGACAAGTGTATAAACTGCCCACGACCAATAATCTGGGGGATGTGCTTAAAAGTTAATTTTGTAAATGGCTGGCTCTACTTGTGTTGGGCTTAAAGAATATATAAATATAAATATATATATAAATATATATATAAATATATATATAAATATATATATATATATATATATATATATATATATATATATATATATATATATATATATATATATATATATATATATATATATATATATATATATATATATATATATATATATATATATATTTTAAATGCTAAAGTAGACGGACACCGAATGCATGCAGTTGACGGACAGCCTGCTAACAGCTAACCGTTTGACTCCGTTGCGGAGGGCCGCCCGAATTCGCAATCCCGTATCAAATATTGATTTAATAAATAGTTTATAGCGCACTTGATTCGTGTGAGGGTTAAAATAGCGAGAACGCGACCCTCGGGATGTCTTATTTTCGGTGGAGACCCAATTTAGCCCTTGCTAAGATTTAGTTAAAAGAATTTGAAAAAAGCACCGGGATAACCACCACAGGCGCTGACACTAGTTATCGGGTAAATCTAAATTTATTGATAATTCCTTACTCGTTTAAAAAGTTGAAGGGGAAGATTCAACTTAATATTATCTTAAACTGCTTCCAGAGACGTTAACTGGCTCAATCTCGTCGGCGGGTGATGTTAGCCGTCAACAAGCATGCTAACTTTCTGTTGTCTCGACATCAGGAAACCCTCCGAACATGTCGGACTGGGTCTGCTGCAACGCCTGCTTTCTTCCGCCCTCATCGGAGCGCAGAATGGCCCTCACCACGTGCGGCCACGTCGTGTGCAGTGTTTGCTACCACAAAGGTATATAACAAACCCTTCTGTGAAGTGTTTGAGAGCGTTTGGGTTGGGAGGACCAACGTTTGGGAAGACATCTGGGGAAACAGAGACATCTGTTGGACGTGTTCTTATATTACAAAGAGCTGGATTTTCAACTCTAAAAGTAATCAATAAACAGGAAACTATACCATCTCGTTTCATGAATACCTCAATCACAGCGTGTATTAAAGTGAGCATCAGTGTTTTTTTGATGCAGCTCACGTGTACAGAGCCCGAGACATGTCCAGTTGATATAAATTGTGTACAGAACGCTGTATCTGCGCACAAAGTGCAAATGTATCATGAATCTATCCAAGCCAGTTTGGTCAGCAAATCGAGCAAGACGGGGGCTGTTTATAAATCCAAGCGAAAGTGAGCTTCATTTGCTAATTCGTGTTGTTCATGAGACTGACATTAATCTTTAGTTTTGTATTTCATGCACACGGTATCAATGGCACAAACTGTGCCCACGATTTTGTATTTTGTGGCCACAAACTAGCATTTCGTGCCCATGTTGCACCTACATTCCAACATGTTTCTGACCTCATCACACGACAGAATCAGCTCTTATGAACATAGTAAATGATGTAAGATCGAACACCAACTACCTTTTGGGATGGTGTCAGTCCGAGTCTTACTGGACCCCAGTGCTGCATGATACAGTAGATCATACCGCTAATATACTTTTGGAAACTACGGTAGGACTTTGACAGTCAGGTCAGGGCCTACTTGGAGGAAATGAGTTGTTTTGTGGCCAAAGAAAGTTTTGAATCTGATCAAAAGGCCGTGATGTGTAGGGTCCTTCATGGATCAGTACTAGCAAAACATTTTGTTCAGTCTGTATATGCAAACCTTGGGTCATATACTTCAGAATACCAATGTGGGCTATCATGGTATGCAGATGACACAGAGCTGTATTCAGCAATGTCCCCAAATGACAGCATTTCAATTAAAGTCAAACATTTTCTTAACAATAAAGATGGAATAAGATGGCAAAAGAAGTGAGGTCAACACCGAGTATAAATGGTTTTAAATCCAGATGAAAAACCCTCCCCCCATCATAGCTATGTTGAAGGTCTTTCAAAGCTTTTTAAAAAAAATCTTGTTCTTGCACTGTATGTTATTTTAGTAAGATATTTAAAAATATCTTTACTTTGCTTTTAAATGCCTTTAACTCTTGTACCTTTGTAGACAGTATCTGAAGCACATTGAGTTACCTTGTGTATGAATTGCACTTTATAAATAAAGCTCCCTTTCCTTGCCTTGCCTGAGTCATTGCAACATATTATCCCAATTTTGGCCACAATTTGTCTCCCATGTCATTTTCATCGTTTTTTTTTTGTTGTTGTTTTTTTACATCTCCTTCAGGTAAACAAGGCAAGTGTTTGATCTGCAATGACAAATGTAAAGTGTTGCCTCTCACTGACCAAGTGAGTACATTATTTAAGTGTAACATTTGACTGCAAAATGACACCTGCAAATGTAACATTTTTAACTTTTTTTTTTTTGTCCAGAGTCGCCCAGAAGTGAAGGTGCTGTTCTCCAACATCAACATCGTGGCAAACAAATATTTGTCAGAGATCAGAAAAGTTTGTTCATTCATTTTTGCTTTGCATCTATTTTGTATTATTTATTTATGAGTTCAGACTGTATTCATATTTCACATTTAAATGTACATTGGAACCTCTAATGTCAACAAACAACCATCGTCTTCTGTGACACATTGTAATCTCTAAATAGGGGTTTCCCCGTGGAAATAATGTAAATACAAAATGTCACCATCATAACACTATTCTGTACTGTGCAGACATTAAGCAGCCCTGCGCAGTCAATTAGGTGACCCCAATGTTATTGGTATGTGTTTTGTTATGCTAATTGTCTCTGCTTATTCTCTTCAGGTTCTAATGTTCCAGGCCAAAAATAGTCAAAGATTGCTGGCATACTACCAGAAAAGAGTGAGATATCTTCTCTTGCCCAACCTGAAACCACTTCACAGGCCTTCATCCCCATTTTGTTTTAATTCTTGAACAAAACAGAATGAGAAAGTGGAGGAGGGCTGGCTCAAGATGAAGCAGGAAATGCAGCAGATGTCCAAGTGAGTCAAATCTACTGATGCTATCACAAGGGGGGAATTTTTCTTTTTCTCTCTGTCACAGGAAGCTGAATGAACAGAGTGCCTACATCGCTAAACTGGAACATTCACTTCAAAGGTATTTGTGGCATCTTTATCCTGATAATTATGGAGGAATTGCAATATTTCAACATTTCCACTTGGACTCCATTTTAGTCTAGTTATCAAAAAAAAAAAAAAAAAAAAAAGCCCAAAACCATTTTCAACGTTTTTTCAGTTGTCAATCGGCAGTGTGTTCTCTCCTCTACCACTTGGGTTCACTGTTTCCACATTTATTGTTAAGCACGTATGTTGCCAAGAAAGAATATTCCACAAAATAGGACAGACTCCTCTTGTCTTTTCTTCTTTTTATATTGATGGCTTTAAATTTGTGCATTACAAAACGGAAATGGAATTTTAAAGACATTGGTAACTCTGAAGCAGGAGTCTTTTTGTTTTTCCCGAGAAATGAATGAAACAGCCGGGTTACATTCATGGGTCACAATGACCCATGAAATATTTTCTTGGTGTAACCAAAGAAACAAACATAGCAAAAGTGTAAAAATAGTTTTTTTTTGTTGTTGTTTTGTTTGTCTGTTTGTTCTTTTTAAATTCTATGAAATGTGTTTCTCAGAAAGTGGTAATAATGTCCCAGAGTTAATTTGACCCAACGTTACATCATCCAAAAGATATCTCACCATCATAATTCATCCATCCATCCATTGTTTGAACTACTTTTATCCTCACGAGGGTTGTGGGTGTGCTGGAGCCTATCCCAGGAGTCTTTGGTAAGTACACCCTGAACTGGTTGCGGCCAATCGCAGGGCACATGTAGACAAACAACCATTTGCACTCACAATCACACCTAGGGACAAATGAGAGCATTCAATCAACCTACCATGCATGTTTTGGAATGTGGGAGGAAACTGAAGTACCTCTAGAAAACCTACGCAGGCACGGCGGAGAACATGCAAACTCCACGCAGGAAGGCCGAACCCAGAGGATTTTAGGTCACCCTGGGTGAACACTCCTGTGGTGGAGTCCCTGCGACTGGAGGCTGGGCTTGGCTCCTGGTGTGGATGCCCCCGGCCACCTAGAGATGGTGTGTCCTCACTTTGGTTTCCCGTGCTCAGTCATAAGTCTAATTTTTAACAGTGCTTATGATAAGGTGCTGTACAAATCAAGTTGAATTTAATTTAATTGAATAACCTCTGGACTGAGGCGGACGTGCTAACCAGTTGACCTCCTGGCTGCCTGACCAACAAAATATCGCACCATTCTTTATGACTCAATTACTCCCCGTTTGTCAATATTTGTAGTTGATTACACTTCTTGGGCCACTATGTGTATTAAAATCAAAAACAAACATATGCAGAGGGTCAATTTGACCTGCATTACAACATGACTTCTTTTTACATTTAAATAACTTGTTTGAAAGCCTGTTTGATCATTTTTGGCATTGTTTAAACCTCCTAATACAACACAATTGCCAGGCACAGCTGTAATGTACCGAGGTCAAATTGACCCGTTTTTTTTTTCTTTGGATTTTCAAAAGGGTCAGGAACGAGAACAAAATACCCATAAATATTGTTTATCTCCATTGTTAGTGTAGTATATTCATCAGTATTTATAGTTGACTTCAACTCAGTTTGACCTGCAACACAACATACAGGTTAAAGAAGGTATTTCCAGAAATGTTGAATGAAATCCCCCACGATTGTTTTTACGAATGTCGTCACCCAGTTTTGATGAATAGCATCATTTTGAATGAATAAGTGCTTTTATGGAACGGTTTGGTCTTGCGCCACCGCATCCAGTGACCTTGCACATATAGCAAGCGCCTCACAGTGTGGTCTTTGTGCGCCACCATCGCAATCTCGACAAGCATCTTCCCGCTTTGTCTCCCTCTGGAACGCCATGAGGATCATCCTGTCGACTTCTGTCTCTTTGCAATCAGAAAACAAAATCAAGAACTGAGTGATACAATTTGTTTCATGGCTTTTATTGTGGAAGCTGGCATCCAAGCCTAATGTCTCAGGGGACTTTGTGACCCCAGTACTGATGTTAATTGTTTGACCTGAGAGCAATTGTTTTTGTTTTTTTTCTTGAAGAACAAGTATTTAAACTAATACGTTTGTTTATTCTGTGCAATCCCTCCAGTTTAAAGTCATCATCGATGTCCCAGATGAGCCACAGCTCCCAAAGCTTGCATGGAAAACAAGGTAGACAAACAGTTAGTGATGTCCACTACAACAACAAAAAATTGTTGGCTACAATAGCTGGAATCGCATGGTCAGCCGACCTCCAGATGTTTATGATCCTGCATATCGCATTATACTCTGGATTGGTCGCCAGTGAATCGCAACCCACGTCTCGACAAAAAGCCATTCACAGCTATGGACAATGTACGGAGTTCCCAGGAACAATGGAGATTTGAACTCAGACCTCCTTACTGTGAGGCAGACGTGCTCACCACTAAATCACAGTCATGTCCAAAACTCCCAAAAGCAACCAGGCAAAGATTACATTGCAGTGACCACCCACATGGAGATTTAGTCACAAAGATGGCAGGTCTTAATGATAATTGTTGTAATTATCCAAATAATACAAATGTCTTTTAAGTTGCCAGGAGGCATTTTTCCTTTTGTGTGTGTGTGTGTGTTGCGTGTGTGTGTGTGTGTGTGTGTGTGTCTACGGGGGTGGGGGGTAATGTGGAGTTGTCCTTCACGCCACCTCGTTTCTTATATCTGCTATTCA
>CAAKHF010022066.1:8512-30008 GCA_901007745.1 Hippocampus kuda | reverse complement strand
CGGCCCCCCAAATACTTATGTAAGATTACTTACATAATAGCATAATATCCTACTTGTGTGTGTGTTGGGGGGGGGGTACTATGTCTAGACAAGCGGGCACAGCACCTGAACTTTGGGTGGGGTCGAAGGGGCGAACGAGGAGGGGTACTCAAGCAAGCCCTCGGCACAGGAGAGGATTGTGGGATTATAAATTCGTATGAGTGCGCGTATGTGGCGGAGGCAGGGCATTAAAAGAGTTGCGGGGAGGAGACTGACAAAATATTGAGCAAATCTGCGTGCGCCATCCAACTTTCAGCCTCTTTTGCGGCTTTCCTGCCTGCCTTTCTCAACTTGCATTCACAAAAAAACGCCTTGAATTTGCCCCTATGACCCCCCCCCCCGCCTCCCCTACCCGCCATCACTTGATATCCAACCCATTTTAATCTCCCTCTATTGCTCTTCAGTCGCTTTCCGCTCTTCTCGTCTTGCACTCAGAGGCTGAGCAGTCCAAACCGGGGCAATCGGAGCAGAGCTCAGACATAACGGCCGTTGCACAACGACCGGCGGTTCGCATACTTGCGGCAGCGGGGAGGAGAAAGACGGAAAGAGGGCTCGGCGATGGTCATGGCCATGGAGGATGCCAATGTGGCGCGGACGGAGGAGGAAGAGGCGGAAGAGGCGCAAGAAGTGACGTCACCGCCGGCAGTGGACGCGCCGGCGGTGGCCAACCAGGAAGCGGTTACATCTGGAGGTGAGGAACTTGCGAGGAGTGTCGAATCATTTCTCCGGACGTCTCCAGGTGATGGACTGGAATCTGATTGACGGCGGAAACTATTTTTGAGCGCCCCGTTGTTCGCACGATTTGGGCCTCGACAATTCTTTTTCACTGAAATGTCGCTGAAGTAATCGGAGAATTACAGTTGAGAGGCTGAAATTCTGAGGATTTGGAGAATTTTAAACGGACCCTTTCAGGGACGGGGCGTTACTACAGTGGACAGCTTATCGTGTTATCAGGTTAGACTGCAGGGGTGTCAAACTCATTTCACATTGTGGGCCACATACGGTCTCAGTCGATGTCAAGTGGGCCGCACCATTAAAATGATACCATACTCTGCTATAAATAACCAAAATAATATGTCTCTCCTTTGTTTCGGTCGAAAAAAAGCACAAGAACATTAGGAAAATGTTGAAATGTCATGAACATATCTTTTACAAAACATTTCATGAAGCACCTTAGATTTCCTTCGACAAATGTGCAATTTACTTTTATCTTTCACATACATGCATTGCAACTGATCTGACTGATTGTACAAAAGCACAAAACCTGAACAAGTAATTGGTCTTGAAAAATATAGTCATGCATTTTAAGATTAAACGAGATTTATAAAGAAAGTAATTTTTAAACCATGTACACATGTGCATATAAAATCTAAATTTAATCCCTGCCTACATTTTACAAACTAAGGAGAATGCTATTAAATGTGTAAAGAATCAAGTATTCAGATGTCCTTGATAGCATCTGCTGTGTTGGGTCTGTCTCAGTGGCGGACTGAGACTGCTATTGTCTATTTCTCTGATCAAAACAATGTTGTCTTCTACTCTGATCAAAACAGTGTGTCCCCTAGCGGACACTCCACGAATTGCACCTTATTAAATATATTTATTCCGTGTCTTTTATGCAATTTTTTTCACTTTTAAATGATCCTGCGGGCCTGTTCGAACCTCCTTGGGGGCCGGCTCCGGACCGTGGACCGTATGTTTGACACCCCTGTGTTGGAGGGTGAATGAAAGGGTTCAACAAAACAACACAAAACATCAAGTCTGTCATTATCAGTCTGAAAACGAAGCCTAAATCATTTTCCACTCTCATCTCCTACTGAAAAGAGAAGAATTGAGTGTTTTTTTTTTTTTTAAAAACATTTTTTGAGGTGAGAAGTCTATTTTCGAGTCCACGTGGCAGCAAGCCAGACGACAGGAAGAGACCAGCAAACATTCCTGTGGTCAAGGACGCACTGACGCTGACCGAGTGGCCAAAGGTCACAACAGATTATGCAAATACTCCCAGTGGAAAGTGGGATCCTTTGAGAGCAGATTAGTTGAGTTGAGGGTTTTTTTTTTGGGGGGGGGGGGGTCAATGAGTTGCCGACAACTTCATTCAGAAGTAAACATTTGCAGAACAGGGGTGTAAATTATCAGCTTTGGGAAAAGTGAGGAAATGAGTGGCGAGCGGCGCAATGATTGTTTACGTGCTTAGTCGCGTGTTTGCGACATGTTTATCCGGGCCCTGTGAAAGCGGGTTGTTTGTGTGTGTGTGTGTGTGTGGCCCTGACAAAAACTCAGTATTGATTCTCGTCGTGTTGAAAGTCGATGTTTTAGAGCGCCATCCAGAGTTTGCATATTTTTACTTTAAAATGTTCCTTGGCCGCAAAGTCAAATGCTTTTTTTTTTTTTACAAGCGTTAAGTATGTCGTTTTCAAACTGCAAAACTGTAAATAAAACATATACCATATTTCATATACACTGTATACCCCTAACCTTCACACCTAACCCCACCCCAACACTCACCTATAAACCTAACCCCAACCCTTTCCCCTAACCGTGAACCCTAACCCAATCCCCTAACCCCTTAACCAGAACGCCTAACCCCTACATCTAAACCTAACCCCTAATCTAACCCCCTAACCCTAACCCCGAAGCTCACGCCTTACCCTACCCCTAAACCAGCCTCAACCACAACCCTAACCCCCAACCCTGAACCCCTACCCCCCTAACTCTAAACCTACCCTGAAAAAGGTTAAGGGTTAAGAATTAGGAGTTGGGCATTAGGGGTTAGGGGGTTAGGTTAAGGGAGTTGGCTGACAAGCATGTGCTGTTTATTTACATCTCGTCAAAGTAGCCCGGTGCTGTTGTTTTCCGTGGATCGCGATGCAAATGAGACTTGTGCATCGTTTGCGTTTCAGACCCGGCCAACTCAAATTGTCTTTCTCTCTCTCTTCCTTATGTCGATTGTCTGCGGCGCAGCCATGCAGGAGGGGTTGGATAATCTCGGTGAGGTGACTGCCTCCGGGGGTGCCAAAGACATCGATCTTCTCTTCCTCCGCGGCATCATGGAAAGCCCCATTGTACGCTCCCCGGTTGAGGTAGCACACATGAACACACCGAGTTGAGGGCGAGGAGACGAGCCCGCTGACGCGCTTGAAGGGGCGCAAGCCGTCACTGAACGCTTGCCGACTGGAGACGAAACAAGTGCTCTCAATGCTGCGCACGTGCAACTTTACCGTCACGCGTTGACGCATCGCTGCTCATCTGCACGCAAACTGTTACCCGAGCCATCCTCCCCTGAGCTCGTGTGTCTCTCTGCCAGGCTCACGAACAGCTGGAAGAGGTGAAGCTGGAGGCGGTGCAGGACAACAACATGGAGCTGGTGACGGAGATCCTGGGCGACATCAGCGGCCTCAAAGTCAGAGACGACAGTGCGGCCGAACTGTCCAGGATCTTGCAGGAGCCGCACTTTAAGGTGAACAGCGCTCCTAATTTGGGGGCGTGTTTTGTTGGTTAATCTGGGGGAAACACTTCCACCCTCGCAAAATTCGGTTGAGTTCGATTTTTATGCTTATCAGATAAGCAAAATTCCACTGAGGGGGCTGTTGTCAGATTTGCGAGTTTATTACCATTGGACTCGTCTATAGCGACGTGGCGACTTCTTTTTGCAGACACAATTGAGTGGGGTGAGAGGTGTGTGCGGCTCCCAATAGGTCAGGACTGTCAATATTCGCAAATAGAAAGCCAGCACAGCAGGAATTAAGGGGAGTGCCACTGGCTTTGCTCTTAACCTTGGGCATACCGTTCTATTTCATTTTATGCCGTTTTTCTTTTTTGTGTCCAAAGCTTGCCTCTATTCCATCTTCGTGTTTCAATATACATACATACAGTACACATTAGTTTTTTTTTTTTTTTTAAAGAGAACGGGGATCCTACACCTCAAAAGCTTGATGTGATAGAGAAAAATTGAGAAGGCCCAGGTCATTATTTATTTGGAAAACAAAAAGCTACATGGATATGTAAAAGTGTTTATTTTACAAATATTTTTACTATATCATTTACAAAAATTTAATTATCAATGAGATCAATGACTTAGACCAATACAAGTGGGACTTGTGATCCAAACAAAGAGACTAAGAGACGGTAGTTGCAAAAGATAAGACGCCGTTGACCTAGTGAGAGAAGACGAGAGGCAGGCACGGAAGGAACAAAATATATGCGAGTGACATTCTCCCCCCGCCATTATTTTCACTAATTGTTGCAATGTTAAAAGGCTAAACAGGAAACATTTGTCTCGCTTCTGAAATTGGATGAGAAGTGGGTCAAGAATTAATCAAATAGATTTGTTGATAATCCATATTTGGGATTTTAGCTTTTACATGATTAATTTTCCAAGGAAGGCACATTCCGAAGCGACAGCAGATTCCGATTGGTCATGGGTTGTTTTGAAAAAATCTTGGCTGCTCGGCGATGCGGTGCTTCATAGCTATTAATGTGTAAACGCAGAAAAATGAGCTTGTCTTGAAGCTTGTTGCGGCACACCTGAGTTGATATGTCTTAACATGGGGGGCAGTGGGGGCGGAGTGGTTAGATTGTTTATCAATTGAATGTCACATTAAGCTGCCTCCACGAGCCAAGTCTTGGGCTACATCGTAATAAAATGAAAGTCTACGCAGACTTTTGGCATCACAGAAAGCTTAATGTAGACCCTGTGAAGTCCCTCCCCAACCCCCGACTTCCACAAGCTCAGACCCAAAGCCCCAAAGTGTCTTTCTATATCATATAATGTCACAGAATCTTCCTTCAAGCACTGTCCCTTTTGTCCTTTTCTCCTCAGTCCCTTCTGGAGGCACACGACATGGTGGCCTCCAAATGCTATGAAGTCCCGCCCCCTGCCGAGATGGCCAATGACGCGGCGGTGAACAGCGCTCTCATGCAGGCGGACGCCGTGCGCATGATCGGCATCCGGAAGAAAGCCGGGGAGCCTTTGGTGAGCCCACACTGAGCGTGTTTACAAAAAAATTTTTCGTGAGCAAGAATCAAAATCGAACCTTCGTTTTCACCCTCAGGGCGTCACCTTTCGCGTCGAGAAAGACGACCTCGTTATAGCCAGGATCCTCCATGGCGGCATGATTGACAGGCAAGGACTACTGCACGTGGGCGACATAATCAAGGAAGTGAACGGCAAAGACGTGGGCAACAATCCCACCGAGTTACAGGACATGCTCAAGGACTGCAGCGGCGGAATCACCCTTAAAATACTGCCCAGTTACCGTGACGCCCCCGCGCCCCCGCAGGTACACACTCACGAGCATACGCTGTAACTGGAATGAGGGACAGATGCTGGCCGGTGATACTACACTGGTATCCTCCGAGCAAGAACGTGAAGTCTATTAATAACACTCCACTTCCTATCTAGGTCACATGATCTTACATCTGGGAACGCTCTCCATTCACCGGCATTCTGCCGCGTTCTTTTATGGATGCTCGGTAATTCTTAACTCATTCATTCCCAAAGACGTTTTTAAACGTCTTTTCAGACTTGGTCCAGAATTGGCTGGTACTGAATGAGTTAAAGGAATTAACGGGAGCTGCAAACACAAAACATTGCTTTTGAAAACGTGCACGTTAATTGAGGAATCGAAATTGCCCACGGGGCACCGGCTCACCCCCGATGAGAAAAAGCAGGAAAGGTCAACTTAGAGTGTCAACAGTAGGCGCCAGTCTACTTTTGGGTGACGGATAGGTCGAAACCTTACCGCTGATCCGAAGAGATCCCGGCTGCTGTAGAGCTCGTCCAAAAACATTCTTGGGGGATCCGCAACTGCTGGTAAACACAGTCAGAATTTCTAGTGTCATGTAGGCTAACTTATCAAATATCAAGAGGACTAAAACAGGGAAAGCAAAGCAGAGCTGAAGGCCACAGCTGATGTATGAGGGGTGTGTATTACCGCTTTGGTTTCATCATTACCGCAAGTTTCGTTCGAGCCACAGCATGCCTTTCACCGACAAACAGCAGGTCAAAGCCATTAATCTGAGCTACAAAAATGTCACGCTCAAGCGAGTGGCAACCATAGCAAAAAAATAAATAAAAAAGATTTAAAGTCAAACAGCATCAAGAAAAAAAATGAAACAGTTCAATTGGTAGTTTAGCCTTTATGCGATATCTGCCATGACCAAAGTTGGGGCATTTAATTTATTGCCATCTTCCAAATCAGCCATGATCATGTTCGCAGTAGTTGAATTTCGGCCATGTCTATTTTGGCCTCGACTGGTGGCCTTTGAGTCTCGCTTCCAAGTCGGTTGCCTTATGCAACGCCTTCATTTCGACTCACACTTGACACATGAATTAGCGGTAAACAAGATGGCTAACCAACAAGAGACAGTCACTTGTGAACGAGGTTTCCCAAACCGACCTGCTAGAAAACAAAACAAACAAAAAAAAAAAATTCCTGTTTTGTCAATCGCTCTGCCTCACATACTGTACACGACTGTTATATCACGGGAGCACAGACCCCCTCGTCACCATCCTGCCACTGAATGGTTTTTACTGCTTCCTCTTGCCGCTTGTCTAATTAAATGAGACAGAGGACTTACACTTCCTGACAGAAGGTCTCCACTCTTGCATGCGAGCCAGGTGCAGTCTTGACACCCATCACCACGTCAACGCGCGAGAGCAACAGAGTGTCCTGTAATCACTCCTCACAGGTTTACGTGCGGCCCTACTTTGACTACGACCCGGCCAGCGACAACCTGATCCCTTGCCGGGAGGCCGGCATGGCTTTTAAGCGAGGTGACATCCTTCAGATTGTCAACAGAGAAGATCCCAACTGGTGGCAGGTGAGAGGTTTGCATCGATTCTAGACGGCTTAGTGTTAAAAGAGGACAATGGCGACGTGTGTTGGGCAAATGTCTCGTAGGCTTGTCATGTCGTGGGCGGGGCGACGGGGCTGATACCTAGTCAGTTCTTGGAGGAGAAGAGGAAAGCTTTTGTTCCACGGGACTTCGATGGATCAGGTAGGCATTTGGACACTTTTTTTTTTTTTTCTAAATCCACTAATCACCGCTCTCCTGTTTTCCGGAATTGGTCATGTGACATTCGCAAGCTGAGCCCTTTGGCACCGCGATGTCATTGTCGGTCGACAGCAAGTGACAAAATGGTGTTTATAACATTTTGCCAGCTGTCTCAAGTCAAGCGAGTTCACGGAAACTGAATAAGCTTCGTACAATGCAGTGCCACCCATCCTGCTGCAAAGTCATAATCATAAACGTACGATCAGACTGAAACCAATTCGGAACGCTCCCGGTTTTGCAAGGGGACCCAATGTTGTGCTCACGACGACGCCTTTTCAGTTGGAGTACTAAAGCAGGCCATCTGGTGAGTCAGGTTCGCCCTGCTGAGGAACTTCAACCCATCATGTTTAAAAGTGGTCAGGAATGCCCCCTAGTGGCCAAATACTGCACAAGCAAGGCCGTGTGAGAGGCTCGATTGATCCCTTTTCATTTTTTTTTCCCCTCCAGGCATCTTGTGTGGCACTATTGCTGGGAAGAAGAAGAAGAAGATGATGTATTTGACCGCCAAGAATGCAGGTCAGGCTCGTCGCGTGTTTGCTACCGTCATTTTTGATACCTGAACCCTAATAACAATGCTGTGAACTAGAGTTTGACAGGCACGAGCTGCAGATCTACGAAGAAGTGGCCAAGGTTCCACCATTCCAGAGAAAGACGCTAGTTCTAATTGGCGCGCAGGGCGTGGGCCGACGAAGCCTCAAGAACCGGCTGATGGTCCTTCAGCCCACCCGCTTCGGAACCACTATACCATGTACGTCATAAGGGCACTTGGATTCTGAGAACCTCAACATCATGCAGAGTTCTTTCTAACCAATGCGACTTTGCGTTGGTAAGATACAACCCGGCGTCCCCGCGACGAGGAACTGGACGGCAACTCGTACCACTTCACTTCCAGGACGGAGATGGAGGTGGACGTGAAGGCCGGCCGCTTCCTGGAGCACGGCGAGTACGACGGCAACCTGTACGGCACCAAGATCGAGTCCATCCACGAGGTGGTGGCAGCCGGGCGGACGTGCATCCTCGATGTCAACCCACAGGTCAAAGAGAGAGACAGAGAGTTTGACAGTGAAAATTGAAACTAGGCCCACAGGATACTGATGTTTGGCATTCATTTAGCAGTTTTTACTTTTTTTTCCTAATTGTAAAAAGTTTCACCGTGATTTCACTTCCTGTTTCTCCTTGCAGGCTCTAAAGGTCCTGAAAACGGCAGAGTTCATGCCTTACGTGGTGTTCATCGCCGCACCTGACTTCGACACTCTCAAGGGCATGCACACAGCCGTTGTGGACGCGGGCCTCACCACCAAACAGCTCACGGTACGCAAAACTCCATTTGAGTCTCCAGCAGAAGCGGGCAAACACTTCACTTTCACTGGTCCGCGTTTAGTGTGGGATACACCATATCACCAAAGAGCTCAATTTTGTCCCCGTGTCCCCCGTGTGAATATATCCCGAAATTCGTTGTCAGACTTTGTCCACACTTGATCTACGCCAACACGTTAATGCCTACTCACATTTATTAACTTCAAGTCACCGTTGGCAGGACGTGGACCTGAGGAAGACGGTGGACGAGAGCGCGCGCATCCAGAGGGCTTACGACCACTACTTTGACCTGACAATCACCAACGACAACCTGGACAAAGCCTTCGACACGTTACAGGCCGCCGTAGACAAACTGCGTGCTGAATCTCAGTGGGTCCCAGTGAACTGGGTGTACTGAGGACCCCCTCGGCCTGCCCACGCCTAAGTGTGTCCGTTTGGGCCCGGAAGGAGGAGGAACACGAGGATAACCAATAGTATACAACTACTTCTGTAAAATAAATATTCTGGTTGAATTTGAAAACTGTCCTTGTGGCCACGCACACCACGCAACTTTTTTTCTACTTCGACTCAAAGGGAAAGAGTGCTTATTTATTATATAACTTTTTATTAAAGCTCTTTCTATACGACGTGAAAGTGCAGCGAAGAATAAAGGGGCATCTTGTATTTTTTTTTTCTTTCTATGTCTATGTTTCAGTTTGCTGTCCATGTTTCATCATCGGATGAATCTTTATTCTGCTGATACCAGAGGGCTTAATTTTGTTTTTGTGTGTAGAGAAAAGTTACTTGTTCACGATCAAACACTGTTCATTTTTTTTGGGGTAGTTTTTGTTGAACGTGGTTATAGTTTTTAGTGTACTTTTTTTGTCATAAATGATTCTGCCTGCCCGGAGCACATGACCGTCACACTGTCCTCATCTTCAAGCCAACGTGTTCATGTTTAACATATGTGAAAGTCGCAACAATTCTACACTACAACCTTAAGAGGAAACCTCTCGTAGACGGCAGAAAATAATCTTTTCACTTACATGTATGTCTTTATTTATTAAAAGTGAAATTGTTCATGTTTTTCCTTTTTTTAATTCCCAGTGCCACATTGTAGGAAAACCGCTGCCTGTTGAACGGGTTTTCATAAATCACTATGTCAAACGATTTGTTTCTACATTTTTACCTGCAAAGTTAAGATGAATAAAGGTGACTGCATTTCAACAGCTGGTTTTTTGAGCTGTCAACTCATTTGGGAGTTTACTATTTACAATAAATCAAACAATGACATAAAGGAACAAAAACAATTGTATTGAACAATTTGGTGGGTGGTGGGGGCGGCGAAATGAATGCAACAAATATTACAGGACGGTAATGTAAATGCTTGATTGAAAAAAGAATGCAGGTGGCTAGTAGGTGTGGCCCATGAGCCATGCTTTGCTCATCCACATCCTGGACGGGGCACTATACAACACAAACCAAGTACTCCCTGTGCAAAATATTTGGGCAATAATTTGACTTTTTTTTAAAAACTAGCTTAAAATACAACCGCAAAAGAGAACGGCAAGGAATTCCCAACATTCTACATCTTTTTCAAAAATTTTTTTATTAAAGAATGTAACTTACAGTCAAGCCAAGGAAAGAACTACATGAAGTGATACGTATTCACATTGTGTCCTAACAGGGTTTTACAGCATATCTTGTGTTCTGTAAGCGTAAATGTAGACAAGGGGAAAACAAACAAACAAACAAAAAAAACAACAGAAAACATAGAAATTAAAAGCTTTACAAACTTCACAACACCCCAAAAAAAGAAAAGGAGCTTTCGCAAGTGGATGAAGGATTTCAAAATCAGCATAAAGACCCGTCACCCACTCCCTCCCTTTACCAGAATAGGAATGACTGCAAATTCACTTTTGGCATGTCATGGTTTAAATAAGGGAGAAGATAATGACAGAACACACGAATTAAGGGAGGTTTGAATTCACATGGCCGTGCGGGCTGGCTTTGGTCGATTTCTTTGTATTGGCTGAGTGAGAGACGTACAGAAAAATGGATTTCCTGGTATCAGCTGCTCGATTGAATAGTGGACTGTCACTGAGAACAAGAATGGGCCAACTCCTTTGCTCTCATTTTTTTTCCAGTGAAGTGTCGAAATGAATATGGAGGACGCATATGTTTTCAGCTGAATACTTGTCATAAGGTTGGGTATGTTTTTTTCCCCTTTTCCCTCAATATAGCCCATTATTGCATTGTGGATTTTTTTTTTTGGCTTAGGTGCATCTGCATGCAAGTACAAGTGAATGTCATTCATCACGAAATTTGGACAAGATTTGACGGCTGTTCTCCACTTGTAATTTTACTTTATGGCAGCAGCCATGAAGTCTTGCGTTACGTCCCCGCAAAATGAAAATATAAAAATACACTTAGCCCATTCTTGTTCTTGCGTAAGAGCTCATGATTGTCCAAGGTAAAATGTATACGCCAACCAACTCTTGATGTTATTTTAAGACAATGTTGCTTTTCGGACTACAAAGACAGAAAACTGGGGAACATCAGACGAGATAAATACAGCGCGGCCTCTTAAATTCAAACCTCCCCGTGGGGGTAGGGAGGGGGGAGATAGAATTTTATTGGACATATTTAAGTACACTAAAGAAATAAGTGAATGCAGCATATATCAGGCTTATGAGGTACTTCATGAATGGATGTATAGATCTATATATGTGTATAGCTATATATATATATATATATATATATATATATTTTTTAAAAATCAGATCAACCTTTTAAATTTAATTTGAAGAAGTCATATTCCTACTATTAGCATAAAATACCTCGATTTTTGTTACTTTGCGGCCGACTTCAAGTGGGCCGTGTTTGAGACCGCTTCAAAAGTGCAAAACACAAATACTGATCGATCTATACGCAGCATCTATGGGCCAGATTAACACGTCTCATGGCGGTAAGGGGGGGGACCAAAAAAAAAAAAAAAAACCCTGCAAACAGGTAGCGGGACTCGGAGAAGTGAGCAGTTTCGACAACCTCACGGACGTTTTGTTGAGTTTACGATGGATTGCTTGGCTGTGGAAAGTGGTTGTGCGTAGAAAAGGAATCTTGTTTTTATTGCAGTACTGGCTGGACCGTGGCAGGAGGAAAGCTTATTGTAACGTGGTGGTAAAACAAAAACAAACAAAAAAAAAAAAGACAACGGTTACCAAACACTGGCTTGTATTGACCCAAAAGGCCTCAAGATGAACGGATGACGACACGTCTTGACTTCAGGTTGGAAACTTCCAAAGCCTCGTTTCTACCAAGCAGTTAGTTCATTTCGGTATGGTTGAATTTCCATTTTAAAGGGTCAGTTCTTTGAAACACCGCTTGCGTTTCAGCGTTTTTTGCTCGTCGGTACAACGGAGAACTTTTTTTTTTTAAAATGCTATTTGTGTGACTTGCTTTCTCATACGACTGCATTACTTCTCATGCTCAGTTTGGATTTACACAGCATGATTCAAGTGACAATTCCGATATTTCGCTTTCGAGTGGCCCAATAAATGACTTCATAATTCAAACGCTCAATGGAATAAAATATCTATGATCCGGACGCGGACAGAAATTCGATGCATATCGAATTCTGAGCAAAAATAATATGTTTGAAATATTGTTTATTGCTCTTTTGTGGAGTTGTGCAAGGTGACATTTTTTTTCGTCAGTGAAAACACCGCCAATGTTGAATACGACTCGCATGAAATGAAATGTACACATTAAATGTAATGTTAATGTTTAAAATAATGGGTGAAAAAAAGCTAATTGGGCACTTTGATCTGCAGTGGGAATCCATCCTTTAAATCCCTTCAAATTTGGTCCCTAGGCATTGTCAATGCTTTCTCAATCTAACAGTGCTCGCACATGATATGAACTTGTATCGTTCACGACAATATGGGATTTTTTTCCCTGTTATTGTAAATCAAGGCTAATATGTTAGCTAGCACCGCACTGCTCTGAGGTAGGTTATTTTTTCCCCCCCAAGCTGGTAAAAAGAAGCCTAAAATCCTGAAATTGTTTTTTAATTGAATAATAAAACATTTTAAAAACGTTGCCCTAGCGCAGCTTTTCTAATTTGTACTTACATTGACGCTGCCCATTAACACATCAACAGGACCATGTGGCTTAGTTTGGAGAATGGAGGTGAACTAAAATGACGCTTGCGAAAAGTTGTGCTGCTTCAATCAGACGGGAAATAAAATTGCGGTACAATCAGCAAACGCAAGAATAAAAATAATCAAGAGATTGACTCGTGAATAAAAACAAAAAAGGGAGGTGAAGAGAAGTCGAGGACAGCTTTCAAGAGGGCGGCGGTATCGAGACTGCGGGCTAATTAATGATCACAAGGCCAAAACGTCTAAAAAAAAAAGGAGCTAGTTAAAAACCTCACCAAAACAACCAACAGACATAAACAAACTCAAAAAAATTATTTGGGACCTGAGAGAGTCCACTGAAATATCACCATGAAAACTTGCTGTATAGTTCTGCAAGAGGACAGACACCTAGTCAAAGATGAATATTACTTTTAAGAACCAAGAACACCTTTAAATAAGAGCAATCCCCAGAGGAATACAAAAAATAGGCCACACGCACACACACCCAAAAAACAAAACAAAAAAAACCCCCACCGAATTAGAAATGTAAAAAGGTGGCTAAACGACATTACAAACCACACAGGAGCTATAAATACATTCATTGATACCTGGAACTAGCTAGGAAAATGGGTTGTAGCGTAGTAGCGCTAGCACAGAGAGAAGACACACAACTATCCAACGGTAATGCTTTGGGCACACCTAATTAATATACAGACGACCTAGCTTCGGTCGTAAACCTGCTGGAATGATCAAGATAAAATGTTATTGTCCACATGACGTCATTTCCGCCGGAGACAAAGAGCTGCTTTCGTGAAATGACGTTTCAATTAGCTTATGTTAGCCTGTTGGTCTGTTTGTCCTAGTTAAGGGACACCCAAAAGCAGTCCAACTAAGGTGAAAATGTGCATTTAAGTTACAAAGATGCAAAAATGTAAATAATGATCAAAAAGAATCAGGGGAATAGGATGTATGCAGCCCTGGCGTCGGTAAACTTATCGAACTGTGCCACATTTAAGTAGGAGACTGCCAGTATGCTGGAGCCCCGCAAGCTTTATCATCATTATCGAGTTCATTTTAGGTCTCAAGCTTGTGGCTAAGTACAGTGAAACAAAGGGATGTGGCTGTCTGTGCTTGCCGGCGGATGCCACAAGATGACGAGCGGCAAAAAGCACCACATGAAGCGCCTCAATGTAGTTCCTGGTGCCACGATCCCTCAACTTACTTCAATGTGGCGGCAAAGTGAATTTGAGAACACTCAAGAACGAAAATAGAGTTTCGAAAGTGTATATGAATTTTAGGGATGGGCATTTTTTTTTTTAAATTGACCGATTGTTCATTCCATTAACTAATTTGTGGTCTAGGTCAGCGATTTCCAACCCCGTGAGTCATGGCCTATTAGTGCATCTTTTGAAGTGGCCAGACCAGTTATCCAATTTCATGTCATTGGTCCAAAATGTATGCTATATTTATCCCAAATGAGATACATTTATTCCGATACTAGCATCAAAACAGAAGTACATTCAGAGATTCTCTCATCCCTTTCCAGATTGAGACACGGGTGGATTTCACCCGCAGTCCCTTCGAGGAAATGGCGTGAAACGTCCGTCTCGATTGAACGTGTCAAAACTCAAACATCGAGAGATTGGTTCACATGAGAATGGAACGGCGTTTAGAAAATGTCGAGAACAGTTTTTTTTTTTGGTCTCCATATGGTTTGGATCTTCTTGATACCGAGCTCATCAGTGCCAATTCAACTTCTCCATCTCTGCCGCCGTAATGACAATTCGTCCAACACTTTCTCCATTTTTAAAAAGGCATCGGGATATTTGTGAAAAACGCAGGAGCTGTAGGGCTAAGGCTATTTTTTTTGGCTTGGGCCTGCTCGGCGACAAAAGCCAACTACTGCTTTCTTTCAGATTACAAACAACCTCGGCCACCAGCCGACGACTATTCTAAATGCTGGGCGGGGGCTACAAAATCCATTCTTGTTTTAGTGCAAAACTAACATCGTCAAAAGTTTGGACTTGATATATTTAAAGGAAACGCGATTACGTTGTGGCATTATAAGGTGCTGGTATAGTAGTAGGTCAAGTCAAACACCAAGACAGACAAACAAGTACAAAACCTTTTTGGGAAGAGACATTTCCCATCCAAATTCTTCCTGGTCATTGTTCAACGTGAATGGTAACGATAAGGAATGGGAGGCGGGGGGTTGAAGTCAACTTACAAACTGGTCTTTTGCAACCTCTTATCAGAGGAAACCAACAGCTGGATGTATAGTTTATCATTGGTTGCATGCTTTGCTCAAACATTTATTTGGCAGGCGGTGAGGTGGCCATGCCTTCAAATAACGGATTGTGAACAGACGCTGCGTTGCCCTAGCCCCTCTGTGGGTTCTGTCTGAAAGGCATGGATAAATTCCGATTTTTGAGCGCAAAAGCGGCGTGAAAGGGGGTACTGACATCAAACAGGTGGCTTGAGAAGACTTGTGAATCATTGACACACAACTCCATCCCAATTCCTGAAGTGGAACGCGTAAAGACTGCAAATACTTATGACCAGACTACGGGTCAAGTCCAAAAAGCCAGACCACAACATCACTCTTGGTGTCTGCCCCGAGAACCAATCTGAACACACCGATGCCGACACACTTAATTTCAAAATGACACACAAGGCATGACAGTATGCTGGACCCAAACCACACAAACATCCATTCCTATGATTTTTTTTCACTATCCGCTGATTTCCAAGTTTTAGGTGTATAAGCCAAATGACAGCGACAGGATGACCTACTATTGCCGTAAATCTTAAGTAGAAATAGAACAAGTGTCAAAAAGAAAGACTTACATCACTGGTGCATAGAGACAATGGCTAAAAAGGGAAAAGCTGTGCGCGAGTAGTGACGCACTTCAAGAATTTGGTCGTGCAGCTCGACGCTAAAACCCCTTGAAGGAAGAAAAAAAACGCAATCCCGCTCCGCAATATCTGTTGAATTATGAAAATACAAAGTGTGTTCACTGCCACGCACACGAAACCGGCACTCACAAAAATTAACTCAATGCCATTTAGATCGATAGCATGGGCAATTATGCAGAAATGGCCAGCAGTGTGATGTTACCATAACACTTGAACAGGTAACAAGAGGTAGAACACAAAGCCATTTCCATACAATTACACCAGTGTCATAATATGGCCAAGACAATTTCTCTCTCTCGCTCACTCACGCACGCACACAAACAAACTGGAGCTCATACCAATGCTATGCTATCAAAAGTGCATCCACGTGTACATGCTTTGAGACGAGCACCAAGAAGTACAATATTGACATCAACAGGAAATATCAAGTACACGGTGTTCTGAATGCCCCGCAAACACAGTCAGTCGGATTTCTGGTGGGAAGATGGCAAGAATAAGTCTCAATTATTTTCCTTTAGCATTCCAACCATACGTCTCGTGTGAAAACAAACAACCAATAAAAAAAAACAAAAAAAAACGTGTGGGCCGGTGCAGTGAGATGGTTTGTAGTGAAAACATCTCACGCAGGGGTTTCTTTTTGTGCTTTGAAAGTTTATTTGTAAGGGGATTTTTTTTTAAAAATCTTATTTGGCTGAGAGCAGACCAAACTGTCCAGCTGTATAAAAATCAGCAAAGCTACAAAGGACGCGACTAAAAGCGACATTACAAACGACTAAAAGCGCCACCTACATCTATAAAAACTCCAGATTGGGGTGAGAAGCCCCTCTGCTAAATCTCATCGTTAAAAACAATGCATAGTTCGAAGTTGAGACGTCATCGACTCCATTCAAGACGACGAACGCGAGCGAGCTTCAACTCGATCGAAGTGGACAAGAGAAAATGTCCGCAGAATGACTTGAGACTGCTAAGAGTCTTGAAAGGCAAGATTTGCATTGGACTCTCGACACAAATAGTGTTACTTTAGATTATCGGTGGGCCTGTTATTTTAAAAAAAAGTTTTATTTTTTCATTCAAAAAAAAAAATCTGTTTCGGCAGTCTCCACTGAAGATTCATTCAAAATATAGCTCATTTTCAACATCAAAAAGACTCAGAAAGTCATTTGCATAAAAACAATGCTTGTGTGTGCGACAACTCCTTTCGCTTCCAGGAGGAAATACTTGCAGTTGTTTTTGAAGGAATTTGCTCTCAAAGCTTTCAGACCACTGTACCGAACGCATCGCTATGGAAACGCCACATCAATGCCCTCCTCTGACAACGACGCTGCAGCTTCCACACATATACACTGTATATATACTGTATACTTATACAACCAAAATAGAGTACTGGGGGGAGAAGCGTCTAAGTTTCTAGAATAGGAGCTGGCTACATGCATATTCATTAGAAAGTTTGAAATTAAAAACATTCTAGAAAAAGACATGAGAGTGGAAAAAAAGTGTTTCTGCTCCCTATATTGATTTGTACATCGTGCGTCTTATAAACACGGCTCAGAGTACATTTAAAAAAAAAAAAAAAAGTATGTTTTCTGGGAACCGGTCCCAACAGGGGATTTCAGCACGGCCGTTGGGATGCAAGTACAAACTCATCAAAACAGACAACTACGTTGTATCTATGAAAATAAGAGCCCTGGAAGTGTTGGTTCATGTCAAGATTCAAGAGGGGTTAACTGTCCCACATTTTGGCGTATCATGGTCATCCGGGACGAATACTGAATTAAAAAAAACAAAACAAAAAACTGTGGCTAAACACACATGATCAAATGCTGTCTCAGAATGGCACTTTCATCATTTTCAGAGTGCTCGATGTGAACGTCGCGAGTACTTTCAACTTGATTAAAGTCCCCATTCTTGACAGCACACTTGGCTGGTCAATAATGTGCGCCCGAGGAACAAACGCACCCACTCAAATAGGATTTTTAAAAAATAAAAATGGGGGGAGGTGAGGTGCCGCTTCTCCTAATTCAAAAAGCACCGCGTGGAATAACAATACTTTCATATTTTCCGACGGGAGGGAATTTTTAAAATAAACCCCGTGTAGAGGGCTTGTTTTTGCAACTTACAGAGAGTGGATTCGTCTTGGGTACCTGCCAGATGTTTTAGATAGGGAGCTCACACAGTAAAAGCACGCAGCTGACAGCCGGACAGCAAAGGGGGTAGTGCGTTTCCTCAGCAGGGGGTCCTTGGCCCACGCCAACCCGGCGGCCTGCGGTCTCAGGCGAAGTACATTGTGCGCAGGGTGTCCTGGTGGATCTGAACGGCTTTGGCCAAGGCTTGTTGGTCACGCCCGTTGCTCTGACCTGATGTGTGGCTGCCCTCGGCGCTGAAAAGTGAGAGATCCACCAGCGGTTATCGTTCGAGTGCTCACGCGATGCACGATGTGCTGCGGACGCGCTGGCCAGCGGCCGCTGTCATCCTCACCTGTCATGCTCTTTGTCCACCAAGTGATAGCGGGCGCGAAAAGCCACCAAATGGGCGTAGTAGGCGGGCGCCGGAATGGAAACGGAGCGGGTGCAGCGCACGTAAGTGTGGCACAGCTGATACGTAAGCACCTGCAGCTCGTCGGAAGAGAAGTGATTGTCGTCCCAGAGCACGTGGTAGTGAGACGGCCTGCTGGTACCCTGCACAGTCGGGACAGTGATGATGCGGCGTCCGTGCTCGTGGTGGGACACGTTAACAGAAATGCCCACAAAACACGCATGACTCAGTCTGTCTAATTATATATATATATATATATATATTTAAAGCAGCCAGAAAGTTTTGATCCTGCTTGTTGCAATAATAATTCCACCGTAGGGGTCATCATGGGCCAAACCACCCCACAAATGCTGTACAAACTGCGTTCCTGTCTAGATTCTTCTTTGTGTTTACTAACAAAAAATCCATTTTCTTCTTCAAACTAAACTTCTCACGATACAAAGTCCCCTCAGGAATCTGCACAAAAAAAGTGTTGATTCCGTAGAGAACAGTCCCGATTCTGCAGAAATGAAATCTTCAGTTTAAAGTTGATTTTCTACAGGCATTAAAAAAAAAAAAACCACGACCTAAATTGACTGATCGCAAAGCAAATTAATGTACGCATAAATTAATTATTTTCAGAAAATATCTGCTAAATCAAAACACTGAAGAAAATAACTTTTTCTCTCTAGCCTAACCTGAGAAACAGCAGGCCTCTGTAGCACCAGGTCACTTATTTTTGCAACACCATCTTGTACAATGATCGTAAACTTTTTAATTCACTGGCTCTTACAGCGTGTACACCGTTTTGTATAGGTTTGCATCTCAACATGGGTTCAAAAATGTGATCGGCCAGTCAGTCATCAGTGAAATCCTACTTTACCTGTATGCCAGCATGACTGCAAAGGTAGAAGTCAAATTCGGATGGGTGAGTGATTTTGGTGTCCACTGTGGTGCCTGCGGGAATGTTGCCACTCTTTCCAACCTGCGCAAAAGCAGCAACACATTTTCCTCAGCGCATGGTGAAAGAGAGACGATTCCCTCAAGGTTAGCATGACGAAAGCCATAATACTGACCCTCTCGTTTCGGTCTGTGCAAAACAGCCTGGTGTGGTGTCTCTTCTGGACGACTACAAAGGTGATACCGGGCTGGTAGTCTTTCTCCAGCTTGATGCAGGCCTCTCGGATTGCAAGCAGTTCATGCTGAAGAACCTGCAGGTTGAGAGTATTTGAGACAATATCCAAAAAAAAAAAAAAAACAAAACCCCAAAACCCTGTTTTTCGTCTTACTCATATTTGCGCATTATGCCCGCTCCGTGTATCACCTGGTTGAACTGTCCTTCGGAAATGCCATCCCGGTAGTAGATGATTCTGGTCGGCTTGAAGCGGGTCGACTTGTAGAACTGGATGAGCAGCTCTCTCACCATGGTGGCCAGGTCCTGGATGATATCCTGTCGGTGCTGCTGGACCCGAACGGTGGCGCAGTATCGGCTGGGGTGGGCGTCCATGCTACCGACAACCTGCGGGGGGACAATTTTGCAGTCCATTGAGCAATTCGGTTCGGGAATATAGCGCAAACCATGAGATGTTTCTTACAGCTGCAATGGAGGGCTTTTTTCCATCTCCCGCAGGAGGATGAGTTACATCGGCACCAAGAAAGATGACAGGCTGCTGAAACACCAACGGCCTAAAATAAAATATTCGGGCAGAAGCATAAGCTACGGCACAGAAACAGTTGTTGTAAATACTTGGGCATTCGCCGCGTTAAATTTCAACTGTATTGTGTAGGGATTCGGTCTTGTTGGGTTGAACAATTTTGAAAAGTAAACTAATCCGCATCTTTTCCCCTCAATATTGTAATTGCAATTTTTTTCCAAAAAGCCTCTTCACATGTTTGTTTTTTTTGTCTTCTTTTTACAACACAAGCAACAAATAACATCTAATGTATTATGACCATTTTGGTCTTTCAGGTTTACGCTCAAATAAAGGCAAATGAGCCATTAATTTCAATGAAAGTTTTTCTACGATAACTAGGATTGTTAAATTACAAAACACTCGTAGTTCGCCACAACTTCACAAAAACCGACTCAACAAGTGTGGTGCAAACAGTCATTGTCATAAATTTATGAATTCAAATCAATCTGTGGAATACATATGTGGACTGCACTCTTTAAGAACTCAACTTAAATGCCCAGCCACAGTGGCATGAAAAAAAAAAAAAAAACAAAAACGCCAGTTGGTGCACTTTTAAGAGATGCATCTCCACTGACCGTCCCTGAGGAAGCAGGATGTTGTTGACGCCACCCAGCTTGACATTGATCTTCAGACAGAGGTTGGAGAGGGTCTGCGGTGTCGTCTTCTGGACATTCTTCACCTGCACGCACTGGGTGGCCATCCCAAGGACTGTGTCTCCGACACGCTTGACCTCGGCTACAATCCGAATGAATTGAATGTGACCACACAACACAGCATGAACTGAAGTAAGGTTTGCAGAAATGTGTGACTGGATCCCTCACCGTAGACGGGAGTCTTTCCTGGTAGGATGACGACAACCAGCTGGAGGCCCTGGTATGTGTACTTGAGGTGTCTGAACATGGGCTCCACGCTATCGGCGCCCTGGGCGTACTTACAGAAGCAGGGCTGACCCTGAATGGGCATGCCTGCATCCCGGGAGATCTTCCTGAGCTGATCTGTGAATGCTCTAAAACAGCAGATTTTTTTTTTTTTTTTAAACCAGGTTAGAAAAAGACGTCTCTGTACATGATACTACAAACGCTGCTAGGATGTTACTCACTTAAGTAAGAGTTCAGTGCACTGTCTCTGTGGTGCAAAGCAAGCGATGGCCCACACTTTGATTTCGATGCCAGTGTGGAACTGCTTGTTCCTCATGTCCCAGACGCCCTGGATTGGCGTGGCTATCGCCTTGTTCTGGAAGCAACAATAAAAGCAAGTGCTGTCACGATATTCTCGTGAAGCCACCTGAAACAATCACTGTACTTACAACTGCTGATGGACATACCCTGCCTCCATACAGAATGGAGGGTGCTTGGAGGACACGGCCGTTCACTTCCGTCATCTCGTCCCTCACCATCACTCCGAATTCGCGAACGTATGGGTCAGCGTTAAAGTTGGCGCTTCTCATCTGGACACAAGCACGTGTGCATTTTCGATGGTTTGACTATAGAGTTCTCAAAAAAAAAAAACAGCATTCCCCCATTAAACACAATCTATTTGATTTTTAAACAAAATAGAGTTTACCGTCTTAAGTTGAAATAAAGAAAGAACATTAACATTCTTCTTCAGTTTAAATTCTGAGCAAGTCAGTGTCCCATCACTGGTGAGCTATTTTTAGAACAGAGCCATGGGCGACTCAAGTTGTCCTTGGTGCTAGCTAACTAGTACACCCTGGCATCATTTTTTTTTAACAATGCACACTAACAAAGCAAAAAGGGACTGTTTGCACAGGCTCTTTCGTCTTGCTCCCTGTTCCTCGTCTACTGTATAAGAGGTGCTAGCCAATGGACTTGGCTGGGAGGA
>CAAKHF010022063.1:0-41481 GCA_901007745.1 Hippocampus kuda | reverse complement strand
CTCTTCCTCCCCAGAGGAGCACGGACAGTTGCGCCCCAATCTATAGCCGTCAGTATTTTTAAAACTCAGAATAGCCGGTGCATTCATTGAGCCACCAGAATGCCGTGTGCGGATTAGCCGCTGAGGCCCACGTCGGTCGACATCTCCAAACAAGCCTTTTTTACAGCGAGGAGGGGAAGGACAGAAGCTCATTGTGGACAGAGAGGAACAATAAAGTGCTTCATTTTCTCTGGCTGTTCACATGTAACTGGAGAAACATGAATTTCTCTCCTTCATTATCTTAAACTTGATCTGCCGGCCATAAATCTCTCACACAGTGAACACGGGACCAAGAGTCGACGTCGGCATCATTTTTTTTTAAAAGTCGGTACATTTGTTTGCTACTTTAGCAAAGTACCTTATTTTTAATGACCTCAAGCCTTTTTTTTTTTGACCATGCTAAGCTATCCATGCAGTGTCGTATACGGACCAAAATATTGAAACAACTGGCGGTTGAAAATACGGAATTGGTCCTTCTTTAGGGGAAACGTATTTTGGAGTGTGTCTGGGAATTTGCATCGATTCAGCCAAAGGAGCTCAACAGTCTCCATTTGAGTTTGCCTCAAAGGTGTTGGGTGAGGTTGAAGTCGGGGCTTCGGTCAGTTCTTCCACACCAAAACCCACCGAGCATTGACTTTATGGGCTCTGCCCTTGGCCCTCGTAAAAGAAACAGGCGCTCCCCAAACCGTTTCCACAAAATTGCATCCGCGGTGACTTAAAAATGATAAGTAGCAGGTTTTAAATTCACGGGTTGTCTCAATATTTCACATTGTGGGCCACATACGGCCTCGGTAGATGTCAAGTGGGCCGGACCATTAAAATGATCCCATACTCTGCTATAATTTACGAAAATATGTCTTTCCTTTGTTTTGGTCTAAGGAAGCACAAGAACATTCGGAAAATGTTGAAATTTAATGAACATATCTTTTACAAAAGATTTCACGAAGCACCTTAGATTTCCTTCGACAAATGTGCAATTTACTTTTATCGTTCACATATATGCATTGCAACTGATCCCACTGATTGTACAAAGGCACGAAACTTTGTAATTGGTATTGAAAAATATAGAAATGCACTTTAAGACATGTGCATATGAAATCTAAATGTAATTCCTGCCTGCACCTTACAAACTAAGGAGAGTGCTAATAAATGTGTAAAGAATAAAGTATTCACATGTCCTTGATAGCATCTGCTGTGTTGGGTCTGTCTCGGTGAGAGATGACGCGGCTGTTGTCTTCTTCTCTGATCAAAACAATGTGTCCCCTAGCGGATTCTCCATGAATTGCACCTTATTAAAAATAATAATAATTCCGTGTCTTTTATGCATTTGTTTTCTCTTTTAAATTACCCCGCAGGCCTGATGGAACCTCCTAGGGGGCCGGTTCCGGCCCGCGGGCCGTATGTTTGACACCACTGCTTTCGTCCATATTGTGGATGTTTGACCCCAGACAACCTGACAGACAAACAATGTTGACTGGTGAAACTGCCTTGAAAGTCAAGAGATTTCACGTGTAAACTCCTATTAATTGTGTCCCTGGCCTTGGGTTGGGAAAACAAAATCTGTTGACATTTGAACTATATATTTTTTTTTCTTTCCGTGTCTTTTCTTTCATGTGCCTTTCTTCAAGTCTTGGCTGTGTGACTTCAGTACGTGCAGTCAGGCTGTCGCATTTCAGAGTACGGTTTCGATTAGAGGTCTGGCTGTAACTTCCCCCTCTTCCCCTTCTCTGTGAAAGCCAGCACATAATTTTCTTAATGAAATCCTGCCATCGCCTTTTAGCTCCAAGACTTTCCGCAGATGTTGACAGGGGAAGGGCCGTGCCAGCGATCGGTACTGTTCACTGCCGCATTTTTAATTGATGTCTCACTTGTTGTGAAACGGACTGAATGGAGAGTGGGGGCGGGGCGGGGGTGGTGTTGTTGTCTGTGTTTGGGGGAGCTGGTGTCTGGATGTTCACGCTGGGAGCGGTGTGTCGTACAGGCCGGCGAGAGTGTTGATTGAAACATAAACTCTGGTGCCACATTATCCTGACAGAACACATTTTTCTTCACTGACTTTGATCCAGTAGGCCCGATCAATAGTTTCAACTTGCTTCAACTACGACTCCCGTCCATCCCAGACGCTGTAAAGCAAAAACATGCCCTTCGCCTTAAATTAGTCTCGCTAATATAACTCGGAATAATAAGAGTTTCTTGTGACTGTTCATTTGATACCCAAGCCTCTAGGACTTTTTTTTCACCCTTTTCGTTTACATGGCAACAGCTCTTCGGAGCCTGTTTGCGCTCATGTCAAAGTTGCTGTAACCGTTTTCCGTCCGGCAACTGAAAACTGAGCACTTGGCTGTACAGTGTTCAGTGTTGTCAGACATGAGTATCACAATTAAAGCAACGGTAGTGTTGAACACTGACGTGATGTGTTTGTTGCGTTCTTACATATTGTCTTCATATGTCCAAATGTGGTCAGTTTTGTATTTTGTCACAAATTGATACCATTGGCCATTCCCCATGTGGTCTTTTATTTTTTTTTTATACAAATTATTAACCAATTTCATGGATTGGAAATAGCTCGAGAGCAAATCTTTTACCGATGTTGGGCACTTTGACTGTCTGAGATGTTTTGTAGAATTCCAAATTTTGTTGATTCTGGAGGCGGCCGTTCAGCATTATGTCATCTCAAGATTGGAGTCCTTGGCTTCCGTTAAGTCTTAAAGCATTTTTTTTTAAACATATAATTTTCTTAGCAACCGAACATGATTATGGGAACAATTTTTCCAGAAAAGTCTTGGAGTTGTGAAGATTCCTCACGACCGCGACGAGATGATACTTTTTAAATAAACCCAACATCTGCCAGGGCGAAGACATTAGCTAACCCCATCACTGTGCTTTGCAGTATTTTACCCAACACTCTTCCCGATGCTGCAGTGCTCGATTTTCTTGCCTCCATCAGTCCCGTCTTGGATTAAATTATTACCGTATTTTCCGTACTATAAATCGCTCCTGAGTATAAGTCGCACCAGCCATAAAATGCATAATAAAGAACAAAAAAAAAAAACATACATAAGTCGCACTGGAGTATAAGTCGCATTTTGGGGGGAAATTTATGTGATAAAATCCAACCCCAAGAACAGACATGTCATCTTGAAAGGCAATTTAAAAAAAAATAAAATAGAAAACAACACGCTGAATAAGTGCACAACATGCTAACGTTACATGATGCATAAACGACGAACTGAGAACGTGCCTGGTATGTTCAAGTAACATATTAAGAGTTATTCAGATAGCTATAGCATAAAGAACATGCGAACAAGTTCACCAAACCATCAATGTCACTAAATCCAATGGAATCTTCATCCTCTGTGCCACTTTAAAGCAACTCCACCAACTCCAGAGGTAGAAGATGCAGCGCTTCCTCATCTACGTCGCTTACATCAGACTCATCGTGGTTTTATCAACACAGGTCTAGAGCGGCCTCTTGAGGTTTAATGTGAAAATAACATGTGAAATGATATAATAATGTGTTAATAATTTCACCCATAAATCGCTCCAGAGTATAAGTCGCACCCCCAGCCAAACTACAAAAAAACTGCGACTTATAGTCCGGAAAATACGTTACTTCCGGCGGAGATTCTTCTTCTTTATCTTCCATTTAGAAGGCGGAGAAGAATTAGGATAAGAGCAACGGTAGTCATGGCAACTTGCATCTGTTTCCACACGGATTTACAGGGCCAAAAAGGCGCACTAACCTAGCAGTATTGCACCTACGGTTACAGTGCAAGACAAAATTCTGATTCAGATCAGACGTTTTAAACTGAAAAGAAAAATGTGTAGGTAGTTATTAAGCGAACATATCGTCGCCCTGCTGAGGTGCCTCCACTCGTATTAATTTCTGAACACAGCCTATAATCAGCAACTTGTGCTTCAACTGTTTACTTTCCTCGATCTGTGTGATATACGGTGCTCTGGCAATGCATTTTTGGTGGCACTCTGAATAAGCAAACGGCACATCTGAACAATGTTCTGAGTTTCCGAATGGTCTGAGTGAAGCAATGCGCTCAGAGCATATTTGCGAATACACCCATGATGAGGAAACTTGGATTTTGGATTTTTTTTTTGGAGAGTGACAGGCTTTAATGTTCATGGTCTTGGTTTTTGCACAAGTACCACAAAGTAATGAGGCAACAACGGTACAAAAGATAAAATAAAATTGAATCCGTGATGGAGGGGGTGTTTACACATATTTTCGTGGTGTCTGGGGACTGCTATGATATGCTGTGCCCTATATGTAATCAGCAACATCTGATCTTTCTTCTGAATTGAGACATTTGCATTTCTGATTTTATCTGTTTTTGTTATGTGCTTGATATCGGCGCCATCGTTTGCCATTTATCAAGCCAATCAAGAACATCAAATTTGTTAAGCTCATTTAGGAGCCTTTTTTTGTTTCGCGCTACTCTTACCACAGAGTCTCACGGATGAGGTCTTGGACAAATATGAAGATGAAGATATGTCAGCGCATTGTGTGTGGGCTCATGCATTCATTGGGGTCTGCTCTGTACTTCTCAAGGGGGCAAATGTGAATGGTATGTGTGGGTTTCTGTGAAAAGATGTGTAGCGTCATACAGAGGTACCTGGACTTATAAGTGCCCCAGCTTACCGCGTTTTTGAGATACAACCCGTCACTCAATCAGTTTTGTGCTTTAAATTGCGAGCAAGCATTTGACTTACAACTACTTCAAACACTCCACCACGCCGCGAATTTCACAACACCCGGCCACTATCAGTTCATGTGCTGACCTTCCTGTGCGTCTGTTGTTTTGTGCTCTCGTTTTATATTTTTTTTGTGGAGGTATTCCGCAAAAATAAAATTATAACCATGAGTCCTAAGAAAGTGACTGTGTCCAATGAATGAAAAGCTTACAATCATAGAAAAACATGAGCGTGGCATGCATTTAATGAACTTGGTACATAAAGCATTATGAGTTCAGCAATTCTATGATGTGTACTGAAGGCAAAAAAAAAAAAAAAGTGAGCGAAATTGAGTTCAATGAAAGTAATGTGAAAAAAATTTGCAATTTAGGAAAATTATTTTTTTCACACTTTGCAGGAAAAAAATTATTTTCTTTCTTTGGAAAAAAACTCAAGGTACCGCTTTACACTAAAAAAATCACAAGTTGTATTTTTGGTGGGTTAAAACGGTTATTGACGTTGGCATGACATTAAAATATCAATTATTGACCATTTTGGCAACGACATTAGCACAACAAAGTAAGTTGCTTGCCTCAAAAAAATTGCTGAGCTGTTTTTACTGACATCTTAAAGTTGTGGGATACTAAATTTAGTTTTAAAACTCTTATTTATTTATTACAAATACAGGAAAGTCAATTTTCACATTAGCAAAACTTAAAAAATAGTTTGATGAATTGCCCAACTTCAAATTTTATTCAACTTTGTTGCCTTGAACTTTTGAGTGCACTCCGTTTATTTCTTTTTATTAGATTTATTTTTGCATTGTAGTGCCTCAAAATATATTTGCATTGTTTTTCCCAAATTCGTTGGAGTTACAATGTCAGTAATGTTCATATATTTGAGATATTTAATATGAGTACCCTAGAGAGAGGAAACTGTCTTACTTGACAAGGATGAGAATGATCCACTGCAGCATTGTTGACAACGTGTCTTGACTTGCTCCAAATATATCTGCAACAGTGGCTGACACATAGTCCTTGTCCGATCGGCGGCCAGTTTTCTCGCTGACTTTGCCCAAAGCCACAATCAAAGCATCCGTCATGTCCCTCATGGTGCTCGATTCAAAGGATTTCCTGTGCGCCGTCACCTTTTCGAGAATGAAGACGCAGAACTCCCGGTTGAGCATCTTGAAGTCGTCAAACAAAGTTTTGATGGGGTTGGGGAAATACTGGAGCCAGGGCATCACGTCCACGATGCTCCCTGCGCCGACAGTCTTCGTGAACTTGCTGTTCCTGCCCACCACCTGACGGAACTCCGCGTCGTCGTACGAGTACCTCTTGCCGAAGCACACCGCGCTCATGATGTTGGCCGTGGACACCACCAAGTCCGCCAGGGGCATGAAGAACGTGTGCTGCTCGGTCTTGCGCACGAAGAGCTCCAGAAGCTCTTTAAATTCGCAGATAATGTGTCGCTCAAACGTGTTCTTGGTCTGCTGGTTCCCCGTGGAGAACATCCTCACGGTCGAATGGGCCACCCTGCGGTGCACCTTCCACCAGTCCGATGTGGTGGCGAAGGCGAGCCCGTCCCCGTTGGACACGTACTGGAACGAGGTGAAATCGGGTCTGCCGGCAAACTCCGAGCCCTGTTTGATCAACGCCTGTTTGATGGATTCCCCGTTCAGCACCACCACGCTCCGGGAGCCCAGTTGAATCTGGTAGACGTTGCCGTATTTCTCCACCAAGCGCGCGAAATACAGGTGCGGCGCTTTGCCCATTTGCGCCGCGTTGCCGATGATGGGCCAAGGGAACGGACCCGGCAGGCGCTGCTGGAACCAGCGACACACATGGAGGGACAGCAAGTAGGTGACACAAGTCACGAACAGGCTCATCAGAAACAATCCGCCGCTCTCATCCAGCTTCAAAGCCATCTTGACCATCCTGCAGTGGGGAACGGCATCAATTTTTAAAATAAAAGTCGCGTTATGGTGTGAGATACAGGCTCGAAATCTAGCAATGATAATATAGACACATATATAATATACCTGGCTTTGGAAAAAAAAACATTCATCTAAAGTTTAATTCTCTCTGTTCTGAACAAACCATATATGTGCAATAATGCATCCGGCGGTCAAATCTCAAATTGCGCAGCCTGTTGCGCTGCCTGCTCTGCCTTTGCAAACTGCAAAGGTCCCAACATCGTCGTTTTTTTTTTTTTTTTTAGATGTCATTATAGAGGGTGTCACACCACCCTGCAAACATCACCACCTCCAAGCAGCAGCACAACCTCCCTCCCCACCCCGCATGCTACATAGGCAGGTAACCGGCGTCGTATTAGCCTGGCAAGCCAAACCCATTTTCTTTCTGCACGAAAGAAAGAAATCAATCGCTGCTACAGCGTTGAGTCTGCATTTCCAGGCGAGCGTCGGATGTCCCACTGCAGTTAAGTTCAATCACAAAGATGCAGAAGTCATTTTGTTGCCAAATGGATAGACTACTATCACCATCATTGTTTTTATTGTTTGTGCACTACTACTCATAATAATACTAATTATTATTACTATAACAGCGAATAATGATAACCATAACAATGATCTGATTTTATTTTTAGTGATAGTGTAGTAATAATAGCAGGAATGGTATATTTGATGCAGTTCAGTGAAAATCAACCGTAACATTTTAAAATGAATTAAATACTTTATGTTAACTGTTTTGTTCAGCGCTTTGTTCCAGCTGTAGCTGTTGTTAAAGCGCTATATAAATCAGCATGTATTGTATTGTAAACGGCAACATAAAATCTGAATAAATATCAATTAATGAACACAATGTAGAAAATAGGTGATTAAACTTCTTCCACCCTTATTCGCCCCTCCCCCTTGTTTTTAATGTCGAAAGATAACTAACTCCAAGTGTTCCCTTTATTTTTTTGATATCTCTGTTGTCTGGTTTTACATTGATAAAAATATTGTGATGTCATTAATATTGTCTAATATTTTGGTGACGTCAATCAATTAACTAATTAAAATTATAGTAGAAAACAACTGCTGTGTAGTTTTACACCACAGGCATATATTACTTTAATGTTATTTTATTTGCATGTAATAATAATAATACATTTCATTTATAAGCGCCTTTCAAGACACCCAAGGACACTTTACAACCAAAACAAGAACAATAAATATAGGCCATAGATAATTTTTCAATGATTTTGTTCCTTTCCATCATCCCTGTTATAATGATGATCAGATTTATTTCTCTGTTTTCTTTTCTTTTTTCATGCGAGCAACATGAAAGAAGAAACATGAAGGAGCAGGAACATTTTTAAACGTCATTCGGATTACGAGGCACCATTAAAGGGAATTTTGGGTGTGCTTTCCAATTAAGCCACCAGATGGAGGCGATTCCCACATTGTGAAGCATTAGTAGCTAATTAATACACGAGCCAATACACGAGGAGGCCTAGTGGCCATCGCTGCCTCATGCTGGTCTCTGTCCTTTTTGTCATCTCTGTTGCAGGATGCAGTCTTGCTGCCTGGAGTGTGAAGTAGCTTTGTAATGTGAGTCAATAGAGTTGATGTTGGACGTGGATGTTTTGCAGACTGCGTTGATGTGAACTGCGGCTGCTCTTCTCGGGTCTCGTCGTGCCTGTTGGCCGAGTGGGATTTGGTGATCCGCTTCAGCACCGCGGACAGCAGCTTATATCACTCTAATGATCGCCAGTGAAGCCCATCATCCACCCATTTTCTATAGCGCTTGACCTCACAGAGGTCACGGTTGAACTGGAGCCTAACCTTGTTGACTCTGGGAAAGAGGCGGACTACACTCTGAATTGGTTGCCACTTAATCCCGGGGCATTTATATGATTTACATCCGCTCACACTCACATTCACGTCTACAGACAGTTAGTCAATATAATGTGTATGTTTTTGGAAAGTGGGAGGAAGCTCGAGTACCCCAGAGAAAACACAAGCAAGCTCAGGGAATACATGCAAACTCCACACAGAAAGACTGAAGCCGAAATTCAAACTCAAACCTCAGAACTGTGAGGTACATGTGCTAAACGTAATCCATTGAACAAACACCATAATTATTTTTGTGACCAGTAGAGTAGCATTAGCCTTAGTAGTAAAATATTCCTGCCGACGTTATGACATTAAATGTTTACTTTTTACCTGAATGCATTAATACAAAATATATTTATCCACAATAATGAATTTCAATGAATCCGACTCCAGTCAGTCTGTTTGCATCCTATTTTTAATCAAAATGTGGCCATGATGTTCCTTGCATTTCATTGTAATGTTACAAAAGACTTAATAATGAACCAACATTTAAACAAGATAATGATACAAATGATTTCTCCAATTGTTAAAATTAAAGTGTTTATGCATATCAACTGTTTATGCATTAAAAAAAAACAGGCATGATGTCGACAAGCAAGACCTTCAAGACAATTTTGATGTAAAGTGATCTTACCAAGTGTCCAGTTTTCTTCTCTCGAGGAGTGTCACACAAGTTGAGATGCTAGTGCGGTAGTGCATTTGTAGTTAGAAATCGGTCCAGGAGGGTGGAGACAAGCCAATGTGTGTACTGAATCCAGCCTCCTTGTTCATAAACCAAGATTACACAATGTCACCTCTGCCTTTTTCGTTCGAAAGGACATTTATTTACAAACGGATGCCATCTGTTCTCATTCATCTGGTCTATCTTACATTATAATTTCACAAAACTGAAGTTTACCCCCTGCCCACTTTCTATATCAATGTCACAAGATTTATTAGAACACCAAGGAATACCGACAAGATTTGATCTGAACTGAATAAGCTGTGAGAAGCCACTGGTATGTGTTGAATATTCACATTTGGGCTTCAAAGTTCTTGGGAAACCAAGCCTTCACTGTTCTGATTTTTCTGCTACATATTCATCAATAATAATAATAATAACCTAATAACCTAAATAATGTAACCACAGCAACAGGTCTGCAGGTAACAGGGTTGCAAATCTGGACCATGTTAGCTTTCTTTCAGGAGTAAGAAGCTAGCTGTTTAGCTAGCTGTTACTGCTGACCAAGAGGACAAACTACGTTGTAAAAATATGAAAAATAGAAGAGAGGACATTCCTTTGCTCTGCCCATTCTTTCGGAAAACGGTTTGATGATGTCAAATACAGCATATCATGTGATTCAATGCTTTCCTCTTTGACAAAAGCTAAAAAGGTTATGGTAACAGGGTTGCGTGCATCTTGTGGGACACACATTCCATGAATAATAATTATTAATGAAAATATTACTTTTTCTTAAAACAAATGTTCCCACAGCTGCAAGAGAGATAAATGAAACAAACTATCAAAAACAGAAATGGGAATTTCTCCATTGCGAGACTAATGAAGGTTTCTTATCTTATCTTATCTTATCTTACATTTCATTTGAATTGTTTTATTTGAGATCCAGTTTGGTTTTTGGGGCGTGGGATAAGAGGAAAAATTGCATTGTAGTTGTACTACAGACATATTGGGCATTTTAAAAAACTATTTTCAAGTATTACTTTCTTTCAGTTTTTTTTTTTTAACTTGGTCTTGGGACAAGCAACTGTTCTCACAAACTGCATGTTTTTGTACTTTGTATGTGATTTATTTGATGGGTGGGATGTAAAATGTCCTCCAATTCTGGATTGACCTAACTATTGAGTCTTCGGTCATTTGTTATTCTAGTCATTCCTCTTTTGTCTTTGATTCAAGGTCAACCTCTTGTACATAGGTACAACGTGAAATCAAGTTCAAGAAAACTAATGGAAGTGAGTGGATAAAACCTCTCAGCCTTTTTGTGTAAACCCCACCCATTATTTATGTAACAGTAACTTTTACCACAGCTTCTAAATGAGTCTCTTTCTGTTGCTGACACCTTGCTGCACCTGTTATTTCCCGGTCTGTTTGACTAGTCTCTGTTTACACTGTCAGTTTCATCTGCTTCATGTCACTTTTGTCTGGCTCATCAATCTCGCATGCTCTGCCCTCTTTGTCAGACTCCAGCCTCTCTGCTGTCTGACCTCCCGAGCATCTTACTCTTGGCAACTTATTTTAACATTGTTGGTTCAAACACACACACATATACAAGACAGAATGTGTGTGTGTGTGTGTGTGTGTGTGTGTGTGTGTGTGTGTGTGTGTGTGTGTGTGTGTGTGTGTGTGCTTGTGTGCGTGCTTGTGTGCGTGCGTGCGTGCGTGCTCTCAGGGAGGGACCTGGTGATCCTGAACATCCCACTCATGTGACCAACTTTGTTCTCTGAGAAGGGCTTTAGTTAAAATACTACCCATTCTCAAGCATGTTCAATCCACCACAATAAACACATTCCACTAAAAATTTTGTTTTGACACCCAGGCAAGTCTTTCTTCAGTGAAAGGGAAGGAGACACACCATTTTTTTTTTGTTAACTCTCCTCAATGTGGTGTTTTAGTAAGAAATGTATACTCTTGTCATTTTGTAGGTCCGCTGTAATTCAAGTCTGTTCTTCTCTGTTTGTCCATTTTGTCTTGAGTTTTTCCTTCTGACGGTTCAAGCACATTCAGTAAGTGTACTGATCTATTGAACATAACAGATCTCCTTTGAAGCTTTCTTTAAAATGCTATGCATTCTAAAATGCTTATACTTCCTTTAGAGCAACCCGTTGGTTTGCACATAAGCCTCCTTGAGCCCTTAAACCTCACATGTCTTGGTGTTTGGATGCCGAAACCTAATCCACACATAGAGTACATGCTGTGAGGTGACTGCTGGAATTGCACAGACAGTCGCCTCTGCCGTTGGCTACCAAAGAAAGCGCCTCCGTGCGAATAAGCTCAGTCTTCACAGCGGTTCCTTTTGCTACGTGACTGACAGTTCAATTGCTCATCGCGTGTGAGTGAGAATGGAGGTCAGGGAGGAGTTGGCAGGTAGGTGTGTACAGGTGATGATTTACACCCGCAGCAAAGGTAAAGTTACACTGTCACGTATGTCTGACCTGGTCGGGCTGCGTCTATTTTTTCTCCTTTCGTTTCGCATTATTTCACACAGACCAACGAAGAAAAGTGAGTTTTCACAGTATAGTGCGCTCGAAGAAAAGTGAGTTTTCACAGTATAGTGCGCTCCGGTTCCTCGAGAGCTGTATTGGGTCAAATAAAGGATATCTTATCTTATCCTGCCTGTTTTAGATCCCTCCGTACTCCAATATACCTGATTCAAGTGATCAGCTCATCAGCAAGCTCTGCAGGGGCCTGAAATGATCGTGAACAGTTGAATCAGGTGTGTTGAAGTAGAAAACAGGCAGGACACGGCTCTCGAGGAAACGGAGTTCCCTACCCCTGGTATAGTGAATATAGCCATCCATTTCTTTGATTTCTATCAGGCCTTCAGTGGAAGTATACACGTAACCTCAGAGCACTTCCTCATCTTATCTCACTCTCCACATGTGAACCTGTGGAGGACTACCGGGGCCTCCTATTGGAAGGATTTGAGAAACATGTAAAGTAGTCACGCACATGTGCTTCATCATCCATTTGTCAGCACTGACAACTTCACCAAACACGGCTGTACGCCTCTGGGGACAGCACATGAAAAGGTTGTGATGACAAAGCTCCACTTTTGACAAATGAAGCCATATTTAAAAATATAGTAAACATTTTAAAACATTGAAATAGAATGAGAATGTGGTTTTCACTCCACTATCATGAGACTGATTCAGTGAGTTTTTTGGTCACAGGATAAAATGTTTATTTTTGTTTTGTTTTTTTAACTATAATCTCATAGTTTCTTTTTTTTTCACCATTAACTTGTGAATGAACCTCATACTTTTTTTACTTGTCATGTCATTTTCTAGTTATTGCTGCTGTTGGATACTAGAACCTTCTTTTGCTTTCAAGCACCTTAACCATCGTTAGAGTTTCAAGCTATCTTTGTATTTCCTAATTCAATGCCCCAAAAATGTAAACTATTTTGGGGGAACAATTAAACAATTAAAGAAAAAAAAATCTGAAAATAGTCCAAAAAGGTTCAACAATGAAGCCTGTCCCATTAAAGGATATGAAAAAAAAATCACAAGTAAAAGTTTGTGAATTGCCGTGTTGTTTTAACTGCAATGCAACAGTGTTTACATTATGTAACTTCAAGATTCATTCAATACAGAAACGTTCACATGACATTTTTGTGCTCTGTTTTTGTTTTGCAGTGCCATCTTTTTAATGACTCACTATTACAAGAGATGAATCAAGCTGCCGCAGTGTGGACCTTTGACCACCACGGCAGGCAAAAAGCATTCTCTATAGGTTACGTTTACGGTTAAAGTACTTTGGTCCGACTTCGGGCACCTCATTACGCCTCATTGATGGTCGAACGACTTGCACTCACTCCCACACCGCTGCACTATTTTGTTCTTTGCAGAAAGAACTGCTGCCTCTCCAAGTTCTGTAGATGGGTGCTAATGAGAATCGCGATGACCTTGTAGATGAACTGAGCATTCATTGAGGTAGCTCTTTGGACTTTTTTTTTGTTTTGTTTTGTTTTGTTTTTGTCTGGGCCAAGTGCTACTGAGGCCCTTGCCAAAGCGTAACCAGCAGCCCGTGAAGGCATCTCCCCTCGATTCTCACACTGAAAGGGCATTTTCCCCCTTGAATTCCAAATGGAAGTGCAGGCCAGACTTTTTTGTTTTGTTTTGTTTAACTGGAGGAAAACCTTTTCAATCCAGCTGAACTCTTGCTACTTCTTTGCAAAGAATAGGGGGGCTTAATAAGAGTCTAACCGCATGACTGCGCATTTCAAATCCATGCCAGTTAAAAAGGCTTTGCTGGCATCTTCTCTGCTGCTGTCTGACAACAGTTGTCATCCATCATTATTTTAATTGAAGGGGCTTCATGGAGAATAACTTGTGTGTGTGGTGATGAGTTCATGAAGGCTGAGGTGTTTTGCTTTCGTAGGTGACTGTGGCTAAGGTATTGATGGGATACTGTGGATATATTTTTTAAATTTCCATAGCTCTTAATGCTGGTGAGAGTGAGACATGTGCTGGATATTCACATGAATGTGCATTTATAATAAAGCAAGGAGCCACATTTGGACATCGAAAATATAATCTGGGATTCTAATAGAACCCCCACCGTGTAATGTCATATTTGTACACCATTTTCAGGCTCGAGCTGGCGGTCGGGTGAGTGACATAACAGAGGCAAAATAATCACTAAATCCATTATGTGTTGCAAACAAGCGTGTCTCTTTTTTAGCGGCTAGCAAGCTAAGCGCTAATTTAAAAAGCTTTGATGACATACAACGAGACAAGTTTATCCTGACATCGGGACACAAAGTACCAGTAATTACTCAGAGTCCCCCCGAGTGTAGGGACTCTTCTTTGCAATCAAATTATTCACAATGTGATAGCTCACTTTGTGGAACAAACTGGCTTCATATGATTTTGAAAGTTTGTCCAAGGAGTGGGCATTTTCCCGTCGTCTTTCTCTTCAACCAACTTCAGGTTTTCAACATACAGTGGTACCTCTACTTACGAAATTAATTTGTTCTGGAAGAAATTCCTTACCTAGAAAATTTTGTAAGTGGAGGCATGTTTTTCATGTAAATGCCTTAATCCATTCCAAACCCCCCAAAATTCATACAAAAATGTCAAAAGCATAAAAATGCATCAAAATATGGAACAAATACATGTTACAATTGGATTATTGCACAATAAATGAGAGTTGTGCATAATGTAAAACACAAAGAATAGAATAAAGAACAAAACTGATGGTCATTTAACTTTTAACTGCATCCTCATCTGTTTTTTTTTTTTTTGGGGGGGGTTTTATGCCCTCTTTAGGTCATGTTCTCTCTCAGAAGTGGGTTTTGGCTCTAGTTTTGTAAAGAACTGATCCAAGGTGTTTGCTTTAGTCGGCTTTTAACAATCCTTTGAAAATGTCCAAGGCAAACATCAGCATAGTGAGTAATCTGACTGAACACTTTTTATGAGTGATTCTTTGATTCATTTATGTAAACTACTGGAACACCTCAGAGCCCGAGGTGCGAATGACGCTGCGTAGACACATATCTATCTATCTACACACATAGACACATACGGTAGAGGTCCCTCTTAGCCAATGGGATGCCAGGAAGATGCTAGGTAATAGTCAATGGCAAAGCAGCTATTAGTACGTTGCGTTCAGGAAACTCGGAGCTGCAAGTCGCTGCCTATACTATATTGTTACCTTTCGTATCTTGAAATTTCTTTTGTAACAAGAGGCAATATTTTCTTGTTGAGCCGTATCGTAACTCATTTCGTATTAAGAGACGTTCGTAAGTCGAGGTACCACTGTATCGATATCGGGCAACTGTTTCCAATGAGTCAATGTACTGGACAGTTGTCCTTATAGTGACCTTTTTCAGCAAGTGAGACATAAGTAGACAGATAACCGATAACAATAACAATGGATAAGGGCTCTCTTTGTACTTTTGTTCCGCGTGTGGGCCGTCGAATATGTGAGCGGAAACCAAGCATTGTGGGTCAAATCTAACATCCACATGTTGTGGGACCAGTGTAGCCAAGAGAAATGCTACAAAATGAAGAAAATAATAAGAAGAAAATAGACTGTTGGGAATAAATCAATAAATATAATTTCATGAAACAAGAAATTAGGTCAATGTATGTCTGATGGTGTTAAGGCGCCTAACCCCATGCACAAAACCTTGTCCGGTAGCCAGGCTTAAAGATACAAAGCAGGAAAAGCTGCCGCAGCTCCTTCCAGTGCCCAGTGAAGTCTAATCTGATCTCATCTCTGCAGGATGACAGTGTTGCTATTCTAACCCAAACCGGACCTGTCATTAAAAGTCACAGAAGCTTAGTGATGATCTTCTCTCTGGTGTGTACCTCTTTCCCTCTGTGAGAGGTCAGAGGTGAGACAGCACTCCAAAGGAGACTGCCTCTCCTCAAAACCCCCTCCCATGCATTGTCTTTGGAAGTTTTACTAGAATGTAATGATGACAGACAGTCAAGCTAAATGGGCGGCAGCCTGCAGAGGTGGAAGTCACGCAAGGTGCTGTTTCGTGTCCGAGGCACAGCATGAATATGCTGTAATGGATACAATGGCTTTTAAAGAAGTTGAAACAGTGACTTAAGGCATCAAGGCAGTCGATTTTATTGGGATTAAGCAAAACATTTCAGAAGCCTAATGTTGAATCTTTTTCCAATAAATTACGTGAAGCCTTTGAACTTAAAAGGTTTCTGACTTCTTTATTTGTCCACTTTTATAAAGATGGAAAACTTGCAAACGGCAAAATTAAATCGTGGGATTTTGCGGCATCACGCAAGGCAACTCGCTTTGGGCCACTATGTCACATGGAGCCTCAAATCCTTCCAACTACAACATGACCAAGGTGTGTACGTCAATTTTTCTCACAATCCTAAAATTTGTTTTAGATGCAATTTTATATTGTGTGAGAAAGTTGAAAGTAAGAGAGACTGGAGCCTGCCTAAGTGATTAGTACCCCACAATTTGAATGGAACATCACAGGTTTCCTCATTTTTGGGGACAGATTCCTCATCACACAATAACTGGTTTGGCTTTCATCGTCCTGCATGCAAGGTTTTCAAGCTGTCATTAATTTTGAAAGTGAGGTGAAGACAGCACTGTATGAGTTCAAATTTGGAGAAAAACAAAACCTGATGCTGTCTCAGGAAATGTGATTCTGGCATTTAGGCGGAATTACATTTGAAATGTGATTCCGACTACTAGGCGGAGGTGTTCATTGAAACCTTTTACCCGAAAAGCTGTAAGTGGTTCAAATGACTACAGGCCGATTGCAACAGCTTCAGTGAGTGTAAAATGATGAGAAATGCTGATGTTGTTTCACACTCGAAAACACTCGATAGACAGCATGCTTCTCTGGACCAACATCAGTTTGGAAATCAGGTCGACAAAGGGAACAATAAGCATTAAACTTTAAATGCGCTTTCAAACACAGAGAAACAAAACCTTGAATTCAGGGTTACCATCATTCCTAGGCGACTGGTGTCATAGCTGCAATAGTTTGGCCTGAGCTCAACTGTCCGCAGCTGCAATCTGGATTTTCTGACCAACCACCCCAAACATTCAGGCCATCACCCTGAACATCAGCATTTGGCAAGGATATGAGCTGAGCTCTGTGCTGTTTTTTTTTTTGTTTGTTTGTTTTTTTTTACCCCGATGACCTTCATTAAGGTTTTGCGATGACACAAAAGTCATGCTGATCAATGGCCATGATGAGTCAACCTTTAGAGCTAAAGTGAAAATCCTGCCATGTCTGTCTTGCAGTGATCTTATTTTAAACCAAAACATAAAATGTGCGGGGGATTTGGTAGTGACTGACACTGTGCTCATCATTGACAAGGCTCCGGAATTAGTCTTCAGTTTCAAATTCCTTGGAGTCCATATTACAGAGGACTTTTGTAAAACCACTTCCTGCAACAGTGCAGCAGGTACAAAGCGAAAGATGCACTAAATAATTCTTGGGACTCCTTCTTTCTGGTCAGGAGCATCATGATTATACAAAGTACGTACAAAGAGTACAGGGCTGCCACTACCCAAATTGGGGCCGATGCACAATTTCACTTGCATGGCGTTTCTAATGGCCGTTTCTCATTCCCCTTAAAATATTTGGATCCGAATTTCTGGGATTATCATAACTATGGGGCGGCACGGTAGTCGATTGATTAGGAAAATGCGCCTCACAGTGCAAAGGTGCATGGTTCGATTCCGGCTCCGGCCTTCCTTGTGTGGAGTTTGCATGTTCTCCCCGTGCCTGCGTGAATTTTCTCCGGGTACTCTGGTTTCCTCCCACGTTCCAAAAATATGCATGGAAGGTTGATGGAACACTTTAAATGGTCCCTAGGTGTGCGTGTAAGTGCGAATGGTTGTTTGTCTGTGTGTGCCATGCGATTGGCTGGCAACCAGTTCAGGCTGTCCCCTGCCTACTGCCCGAAGACAGCTGGGATAGGCTCCAGCGCACCCGCGACCCTGGTGAGGATAAAGCGGTTCAGAAATAGATGGATGGATGGATGGTCACGACTATGCTACTATTTACCTTTTTTTTAAATTTTTTTTTTTTAATTAAACAGCAGATCTCTATGAGAAAAAAATAACGTGTTTCAAAAAATCTGATGGGATTGTAAATAATGCTGTCATGTATATCACTGCTCCGCAACACAGAAAAATACTCGTTACTACTTTCCTATTAGCCATTACAATTGCATTTTTCATAGGCTCCTTGTATCTAAATGTATTTTTAATAGGTTCCTTGTATCAAAACAACTCTTTATATTTAGTTCAACTGTTTTTCCTCATTTCTGCACATTCTGTACCTCATGCAGTTTTCATTACCAGCTAATCAGCTCGTGACATCCACCTCCACCAAAAGCCATCTAGGCATTTCTCTGCATCCTAAGTTTACCATCCCGCTTTCTAGTGGCCAACATGAGCTACATGGTGCTCAGAACATATTCCACATTTTAATAACCCCCTTTGGTTTTTGTTAAGCCCCCTTTGGTCCTTTAATGAATGGAAACTATTGTTAATAATAATGCAGTTTCTTATGACTTCTTATGTTATATGTCATTAAGTTCATATCTGAACAATGTCCACAAAATACAAATAACTCAAATGATCTCAGCCATCGGTATCATTTTACCATCTATTGTCCAGCTTGTGTATTCATGGCTGGAGAAACCCAAACAAATGCAGTGTTTATCCTCTGAAGTGTGACTTATTTTGCCAGTCATGTGAAAACAAAGGGTGTATAAAATGCTCAGCCACAACAGTGGGATGATCTGATTTGGCGGCACAAGGAATTGAATGTTACAGGCAGATCACAGTAGTTTAGTCTGACAGTATGTCTCCATCTGTTTATACTTTCTGGAAATTGATATCAGATTACAAGTATCATAAGGAAAATAATGGCTGAGTCATTTTGTTTTTTTGACGGAATTCATTTCAAGCGGCATTGTTTTATTTTCTCCTTACTCACATCGCTCGCCTGAGGAATATGAATTTCTGCATTTCAGAAGTCTCAATGACAACATCACCGCTGCAGGTTGGCTGAATGTTACAGAGATACACATTTGCATTGCATTTTCTCATTTTGGCCATCTTTTATTGCATTTTCCAAGCAATGAATCTTACTTGGCTGGAAGTCATTTTGTTCAACCTCAGATGGCAACGCATGGAGTGAGAATGACAATTAGATGAGCATGTTGTAGATTTGTCCTTTGTGTGTTCAATTTCAAGTGCATACTGTATCATTTTAGGATTTTACATTTTCGTTTTCACAATACCTTATACTGACTGTGCATCCATGTCTTGTAAATGTAAGGCAGACACTTTAAATTGCCATCGAGACCATGATACCAATGTTTATTTATTGCCGTTATTATACAGTATCAGCAAGCGTCAAATGATGCAAAAACATTTTAAGAAAAATAATAATTAAAAAAATATATAAGATGCCACATTCAGTAACAGGGGCAACACTCAGCAAGTCACCTATTGGGCCACAGTAAAACAATGCAAGCTGTTTACCGATGTTGTCATGGCAATAAATCTACATATTGTAACATTTACATTTACTGTAATTTCCAATTCAGGTCTTCAGTGGAAATGTGCAATTTCAACAAACTGGAATCAAATTAAGACTATATAAAGAAAAAAGAAGTTTGAATATTGCAATGCAGTTATCTACACCATTTTTGAGTCTCTCTCTTCTGAGTCTGTTAGTTTCTCTTCTGTGATTTACACTAAAATAAATGATGGCTTGAGATCACCATGGCTTGTAAAAGGCATTGTTTGATCATTTTAGTGTCCGTAAAATTTGTACAAGCACCGCACACAATGCTAAACATTAACGCTATATGCTAAGGCTAGTGCTAACACAACAGGTAGTGTTCAGCCTGTTACACACTTATCGTATATGACAAAAATAGGCAATCCAGGTTCGTCTCGGAAATGATGAGAGCAATTAAGTGTCATTAAAGGATTCTGAAGCTGTGACTCATGTAAAATTACTCCCTCTTGTTGTCCCAATTGTTTAATGCATCCAGCACATTTTGATTTGAAGTTGCAAGTCTCCTGAGACACCTCCCACATGTATTTATTTATTTGTTGATTTGTTTATTTCAGGGAATATATCCTCATATACATCCTGTCAAGGCTTCATAGAAGAATTTAAGGAACTTGGTGTTTTGATGTCTCACCCTACCTTAGTTTGTGTAGTGTTTCGGCGAAAGCATGACCCAATTCAATTGCGTGTGATAAACTGAACAATAGGCAGCATCATTGTACCTCTGCTCGAACGTGGTCCTCTGGGGCTCTATTCTGCAACTTTTGAAAAAATGGGAAATGTGTGAAAAGGCGCAGAAAGTCCTGGAAGATGAACCGTCATCATGCAAGATTGATTCTGTGAGCACCTATAAGGATAATGTGAATCTACTTTTCTTTTACTTTGGCTTTTTGTGTTATCTCATCGCAGTGATGGCAAAAAGGCAATTTGTGATGATAAACATGGAAGAGGAAATTGAACTGATGCTATGTTATGATCAAACATACTTTTGTGCCTCTCATTTATACTTATGGTGACATAACATCTTTATGCTACTTTCTACTAGAGTATAGACATGGCTCGCAATAGTTAAGCGGTAAGTATGATCATGCTGGTGCGAGCTGAGTGGTTCGAGGCTGCTAACGAGCTGCCAGACAGACAGTCTAATCATGTTGCCACAACATTGTGTGAATGTCAGTGCTCTTCAACATGTGGGCGAGGGGTAGGTGGGGGCTTGGCACAATTGGACAATCAATGGAAAAAGCAGTACAAGCATCCTGGCGACATGGGAGAGTGAGCAGTGGACCGACAGTCCAGTATTATGTGTTTTGAAGCTTCCCTGATTTGTAAATCACAACGCATATACTGGCCCAATTGGAAAGATCATTGTGATGAATGTTTAAAACAGAAGCCAAGCTACACTCACCAGATAAGAGCATAATGTTTTAATATTCTATTCCAGGAGAATGCAACTGCTAGTCTTCCATCCATCCATCCATTCATTTTCTGATCCTCTTTTCCTCACAAAGGTCGTGGGACGTGCTGGAGCCTATCCCAGCTTTCTTCGGGCAGTTGGTGGGGTAACCCCTGAACTGGTTGCCAACCAATTGCAGGGCACACATAGATGAACAACCATCAGCGCTCACACTCACACCTAGGGACAATTTAGAGTGTTCCATTAACCTGCCATGCCTGTTTTTGGAATGTGGGAGGAAACTGGAGCACCCGGACAAAAGCCACGCGGGCACGGGGAGAACATGCAAACTCCACAACGAAGGCCGAAGACAGATATTTTCTTGATTTCTTTTGTGACAGTTCTTGATGTTATTACTTTGTTTTTCATTGTTCGTCATTATATTTTCTCTAATGAATTATATACATGTAAATTACCCGAATTTGCTGATGTCTGGCCAGAACCTCCTATTTCACTATCTGGTAAATTTCATACTTTTTAACAAATCTATACTACTAGTCAGTGTGCAATTTTTTTTCAAAATATCAACCAATCTCAAATGTTGAAGTTCTCCAAGTGCAGGTGCGTTGTTGATCACATTGAAGCATTTCTGTTGGATGTCTCGCTGAGTGACTCCCATGGTTAGTATGTTGAAGTTGAGCATTCAGTTGCAGTGTTGACAGGCCTAAATGAGATGAAAATGCATGAAAGTTCCCATTCTTGGACTGTGTTTGTGTACACTTGAAGGCACAAAGGCAGACATGCTCTAATAACCCAGAGAGAATTCTAATTACATCCTAGTGTCCCTCACTCATCCCAGGATTGACAGCATGACCTCAAACTGCTGGCTCTTCTGACAATGAGAGCCTGTTAGAGTTGCCTGATGGTTTTATATGCTCCATGCGCCAAAAACTCTTCTACATTGTCCGTTTGATGTCTTTGTGTGTGCTGTGCTCGCCAATGTACTATAGGATCGCTTTGTTTCAATGATTGAAGTTTGAGACAGGAAAAAAAAAAGCAAAGTTGTCATGGCTCTGGTACGCCCTTTGAGAGGTGAGAGCTGAGCCGTCACTCGGGATTACTTAAGTCTCAGCAGGACTTTGATAAGTGCTGACAGTCCCATATAGCTTTCACAAAGTGGAGGAACATATTGGGCAGTACGTTTCCTTTTTCTGCCTTTGGTCTGCGTTTGGACCGATGGGATGGAAACAATTGCAAATGCACTTTTTCTACTTTTGTCCTCAGTTGCTTGGGGGTATATGCTCAGCTTTTGGCTTGAGGTAAAATGTTAAGGGTTAGTGCATGTTTGTGTTTCTTGTTTCAATTTGCATTCTTAGTGTAGGGACAACAGTTTTATTGTTGCACATATGTACTGTATACAATTTAAACACTGCTTTTTAGTTTTTGCTCCTATTTCTGATGGTCCGAACTCAAAGAAGACATTTTTTATGGGCACTAAAGGTCTATTTCTCTTCAACGCGATTTTGTCTAATTCTGTGTGACTGCGCACTTCTGTTTTGCCAAGATAATACATCCACTTCACAGCTGCGGCATGTCAAAATGCCAGTGAGACAGAATGATTTTTACACAGTGTGATGTGCGCCTTAGTCTGCCCACAATGAAAGGCCACTCTAAAATGTGCAGGGGTCTTTTTTTCAGAGTGCAGTACCACACATGTCACAGATTTTGAGGGAGCGTGCAATTAGCATGCTGGTTTGCCAGAATATCCACTTGATATTTTTTTACTTGGTCATTAGAGATGACATTAAGGACACTGTCCCAAAAACTCAGTCAGATTCTGCAATGAACGATGTTAAGGGGGTATGAAGGCTAAAAGTTGCCTGACAACTCTTTCTCGCTTTTAAAAAGTATCTCTTGAAAGTGTGGTCAGTGCAACAAAACAGACAACTTGCATGCTTGAACCGCTGTTTGAGTTCATCCCATGAGAAATGGGAGTAAAAACAAGTGCTGAATTTCTATTCTTCTTGATTGTACAATGCCTTTACATTGAGGAGGATTTATGAATGAAGAAAAGCATTTCCATTCATAAAGATCTCTGTGTTCTTCTCAGCATGCATGGCTGTCTGACATGAGCGACAATCTTTGTAGTTTACATTCCTGTAACCAGGTAATGGATTGTGCTAAAAGACACCAAACTGGACTGACGAGGTTTTAGTCCGAGATGCACGCAATGCCCTATAATTTTCAGTCTTTGCATGCAAACACCTTTTTTCGGGGATTTTTTTTTTGCAATTATGGCAAACCTGTTTTCATGAGTTCTGAATAGCATGACTCCACCTCGGCTACAGTTTATTCTGAAGATGATTGTTGAGCGGTAAAATGAGCTGTTGGCGAGCTATTGTTACATCACAATCATTGCATGCAGCCGCTGTGCCACACAACTATGTTGCATGTGGCTTCTCACGAAAGATCATGCAAGGGAGCGGAGAGTATGCAGAGGTAGTGCTATATCCATAAATGATCTCTTCGAGGGAGCTATTAAGAGATTGTTGCATCAGATAACCGTTGAGCTTGAGTGGATATCAAGATTTTACTCCAATTCCTGGAAGAGTACATCACAGTGTGCAGATGTCAAGAGATAAACTAAGAAGTGTGAACAAGTGGCAGAGAACTTTCATAAATGCAAACAATGACCATTAGGCAGTGATCCGTTGTAGTCGTGTAACTCAAATGAAATATAAAAAAAAAATAATAATAAAATGAATCAAGAAAGAAGATGAGAGATAAGACATTGTCTTGTAGATTTAATCTGACAATCTTGGTATTTTTTGACAGCTGTCAATTACGTGAACGTATTCTGCAGATTATTTTTTTCCAGATACATTATCAGATGTCTCAAATGTTAACAAAGTAAATAAAAAGTATAGGGATATTCAGAAGGGCAAACACATCCACTCGCTAGGTTGAACTGTGAACAACTGTGTTGGAAGTGTAGCGCCATACTTGTTTTTCCCCAAAAAACACTGCAGCAAAAACGTCAGTTTCTGTGATCAGCAGCATGACCCTTTTTTTTTCAATCATGAAGCCAGCGAATTCTTTGTGCAGCATAAAAACCAGAAGAAGTTCAGTAATTATAAATTTCACTGTAATGGTGTCTCTAGGTACAAGTGACCCAACTTGTGAGTTTTGACAGAGCCATTGTTCTGACATTTTATTTTTATATGTGCTGTATGTCGGCAGTGAACTCAACCCACTTCAGAAAAAGTAGAAGTTTGGCAGTTAGTGAACAATTCTTCCCCCTTGAAAAAATTCTTCAAGCTGTTTATTGCCACTCCCAGTTGAAATTTACAGTAAACTGAACCTAAAACAAAGAGGATTTAGGACACGTGCATTTAAAACAACCACATACAATAGATTTACCTTGAGTCTGTTTAGCTTAATGCTAGCGACCATTGCAAAACGCCATGAACAGGCTAATAGAACTGACTGGTCCGTGTTGTGAAGCAACACCTGTAGACAGACAATATGAATGTACTCACAGGCATATATTCTCTATCCTTTGCAAAACAGGACAAATAACTCTTTGTCTGTGTGACCCTTGAGAGGATAAAGCAGATTAGAAAGTGGATGGATTCTTTTTAGTTTAAAAACACACAAAAAAAGTTCACAAGTAGCCATTCACTTCAAATACAAATCCTGTTTCCGTGTTTGTGCAGCAGCTGTATGCTGTGTGTGTTTGTGAGGGCAGGGTTGGGTGCGGTGAGTCTTTCAGTTAATTGTGGGTTAAGTTCGGGTTAGTACATGTTTGAATATTTGCAAACACATTCAAACCAATATGCAACATATGTGCGAACGAATTGCTAAATGCTAACAACATTTTTTTCCTACAATGCCAGAAGCGTACCCCCTGCCATTATGGGAAGAAATGCCAAACAGAAATCATGCACTGCAGACAGTTACTCATAAATAATGTTTGCTTGCTTAATTTTCAAACATATAACTATAATGTAGGCTATATGCTACAAACATAGCATTTGTTTTACTTCTGCATGCGTAAATCGATAATACCCTGTGGCATTATGGGGAAAAATGTTATGTTTTTAGCACTTAGCCTAAATTTTATAAATATGTTTGACCATACTTTGCAAACACGTTTCAGTCAAAAATGGTGGCAATTGTTGCTTGCATGTGTTTCATACTTTTATTGAAAAAAAAAAAACAAAAGAACATCTCAAGTTAGCGTAGTCGTTAAATTTTCTCAGCAACCCCACACTTCGGGCAAGCCCCCCTTCTTTGCCCGAGGAGAGAAAAACATTCTGGCATTGTGCTTGATTAAGAAACTTTAACGGCCTACGGGTTACATCAAAATACTTAAACATTAATAATGATTGATGACTTTATGATGGAAAGGATCCATTATTGCATGCCACAATATATTCTGGGAACAGGAAAGTGGTTATGATTCTTTCTTTGTTTTTCTACAAACATTGGACTCTTACCAAAAGCATTTAACAAGTTAAAGACAAGTTATATACATACAAAATGGTACAGAAACGGTCCATTTCCTTGTTTGGACCATTTGTGTACATTTAACAACCATAAACAGTACTTATTTGTACATAGGTTTAAATGGGAACACTACATGATACCTTGCAAAATGTGTATAGTACTTTGGACATCAAAAATGGACCTCCATAGTAAAAATTGCTGTTGACCAATGTAATCTTGGAAGCAAATATCTTCAGCTTGAGCCTGCTTTACTCATGGAAAATTTGTTGAGCAATTATCAATTTGCAGATAGAGTCATGTTCATTGTTTACGTGCATGTACTTGGCTCCTCCCTTTTTGCTTTCCTCTGGATGTAGCGACAAGCCATTGTTTTCATTTGTTTACTTGTTGCTAAATTACTTCAACGTGTGCTACTTTTCTTCCTGCAATTGATACACAATAACAAATAATTATTTGTTTCCATTTGAATTTCATTTAAACTGAACAACTTAATCTTCTTCTCGTGACTGCTGACGGATCATCATGTGACTTCAAACTGCTGTAAGAAAGATTTTGTGAAGGCGAGTTTGATGATGTCATGGATTTTTTTTTAACTGTAATTGATTTTAATGGGTGCGGAATTCATGGGTTTGAATCTGTTTGCACCCTTCCTGTGTGGCATTTGGATGTTCTCCCCATGCCTGTGTGGGTTTTCTCCATGTACTCCAGTTTCCTCACATATTCCAAAAACATGCATGGCAGGCTGATTGAACGGAGCAAACTGTCTCTTAGTATGCTTGTGAGCACGAATGGTTGTTTGTTTATGTGTGTGCCCTGCGATTAGCCCATTCATATTTATTTAACTTCTGCGATTCAGGGTGTACCCCGCCTACTGTCTGAAGACAGCTGGGATAGGCGCCACCACACTCGCGAACCTCGGATCAGATAATGCAGGGGTGTCCAAACTTATTCGTGTGATGGCCGCATTCATAAAGATGCAAGGATGCAAGGGCCACTTCACTTGAAAATTCTTCAACTTTAATTCATTAAATACACTAAAATCAGTCAAGCAAGCAATGATATACGGGCGAACTTCGTTTCAATATACCCCGTTTACAACATTTTCGCCACTATAATGATTACATTTCAAATTCCCGATTTCAGGTACCGGTAATTCATTTTCCATTTGCCAATTCTGCTTACAATGAATAATTTTACCACATAAACATCATTATAACAACCAGATTTTCCCCACAAAATAGTGAAAAGCTCTTGGTTACAACGAACCGTGGGAAGCTAACTGCCGCCGCGACCTTGCTTATGAAGAAAATGTACAGTGCGGGATTCCCCTCTGTTGCTTCGCAACGTTACCGCACAACTCGTACATTGGTGTATTTCCGTAGACACGGTGCAGTCCTGAGCACATTCTCTGAACACATGTCTGATAAATGGAAGGCTGTGAAGGCTGAAATTGTCTCTCCCTTTCAAAAAAAGGGGAGTCTCCCAGACGGAGCCTTCAAATTGGCAAAGTCAACCATTTCGACAATCATCCATAATGGCAAGAAAATCATGGCAGAGTTCGAGGCCAACAGATTGAAAGATGATCGTAAATGGCTTCGGGGCGCGACACATCCTGAATTGATGACAGTTGGCTTTATCGGCGGCACTGGCGGTTGCCTATGGCGAGTAACATTTGCTGACTGAATGTTTTCAAAGCTGAAGTAGGAATGCTACAGGAGTTTGTTTCATCTCTTATAAAATGTTTTTCTTCATATACACATATTTGTAATCGACATGTTTATACTGTATAACATATTCATGTTTTTACATCTATAAATGTTCATACGGTATTATACATCGTAGTTGGCGGTCATTTTATTGGAGATGGTGACAACAAACTACCGTTATTCATTATGTCCGTCGAGGTACGTTGTGAAGAGTTTGAGTGTATTGTTAACATTTTCAAGTTACTTTGGAAAACTGTGACAGAGCAGCTTTCTGTTAAAGCTGATAAGGCAAATTGTTGAGGAGTTTTCAAGGTTTTAGGTGTGGCCAGCGGCCCTGTATCGCACTAGACAGGACCCACCCCTGCACTGAACAGTAGCTGAATCCCATCTCCACATTCGGAACCAAAACCAGAGCAAATTGTAGTCAGCTTCGATTGTGAAACTTCGAAGTGGGCTGCACGGTGGGTGATCTCACAGTGAAGCGACACAAGTAAGCAATAAAAACACATAACATTCATATGGAGTCATGTCTTATCTGGATCAATGTCAGACCTTCCACCTGGATGGCTTCTTCAAAGTTTAGCAACCAACACCGAGCATGTCATGTCATCATCACCCCTCCTTGAGGAAGACAAAAAGCACTTCACATGGAAAATGTCAGCACCTGCGGCTGTCAGCATAACAGCTGAGGCCATCTGTTTTCTCCACTGCCAGCGTCACTGCATCGTACTTCCTGAACCAATCACACAGCTCAAAAAAAAAAAAAAAAAAAACAAAGGCTGGGTTACCTCGACCTCGGGCCTCACCCGGAGTAGTTGAGTCTGGTGGGGCAAAGAAAGTCAAACATGTTAATCTGGGAATGTGCGGTAGTTAATTACAACTAGGTTGAGTCCTTTCAAATGACATTTCCGACACTTGAAAATTGGATGTCAGATTAGAATACCGCCACACTTAGGTGGGTATGACTTAATCACTCGGTGCATTTTCTTTTGTTTGATTACGTGAGACATGTTCGACAAGAGCATGTCTTCAAAGGTCTGATGACTGGATCATCTCAACTTTCAAAACATCCTTCCAAGACAAACCCGTGCATTACGCAATGGTGTCAAAATTTCCACACGGAAGTGCTATTAATACAGTAGATGCTCCAATGCTTACATGGAACAAAAGAAAGACACATCATTGCAATATAACCTATGAAGACAACCTTCCAGGAAATATTGTTGCTTTTTTTTTTCAACCATTCATATAGAAGTGTTTGTGTAAAGCAGTTATGACACTGCATATGAGCGGACACTGTTCAACCTGTAATAAATCGTACCCTCACCAACTTTTGAGTCAAAATGAATTTTCATGTGATGAAAGGTGAGTCTTTCTGTTGGAATTTACAGAGAAAGTGGAAAAAGACATGTTGCACTTTGTGTTGCAGGATATATTGGTCGCTCAAAATGCACAGATGATGAAAAGTGGTTGAAATAGCAAATTGGAACAATGAGGCCAATACATTATTTTTTTCTGTCAACTCTGAACATTTGGGTTTGACACCAAAAGAAAAACAAGCCATTCAACCTGGTATGTATGTCTGGATATGATATGCAACTTTGTTTTTATTTTTAGCTTTATTTAACTAAACACTGCATTTTAACCCTTTCATGCACCCTGTATCCTGATAACATGATAAATTGTCCGCTGTCCCTGAAAGAGTTAAGTAAGTGTCCTATTCCACTTGTTGAGTCAAACAATTAATGGTGCCAAATACCTGAGGTCAGTTTCATATTTTGCTTTTGCTTGTGACGATTTAGTTAGTTGTGTAACCAACCTGAAAACAAGAGAGCTGGCTGTCAATGAAAAACAATCAAAGTTAAGAAAACATTAAATCTCTACCAGCTATTCCATAAACAGTCACTGAGGACACCACTGACTGCACACCACTGCACATCTATCGCTGTTGGTGAGGGAGAGGGGAGGCTTGCCACACACGTGTGCACGACTTGGACCGGGCATGAAAATAGGGTCCCATATGTGAGCCGTCACCCAGTCATGTCCCAACCTGTTGTGCTTCGTCCTTTTTTGTATTCGTATAGGGGAAAAAAATTGTAAGACCTAGTTTGGATCTTTAATGCAGTTCTATTTTTACACACTGGCCATATCGATCAAAGTGCCGTGCTTTTTGGATAATAAATCGCACCATTTCATAAATTGCATCATGAAGGAAAAAACAAACTCCAATTCCAATGAAGTTGGGAAATTGTGTGCAACATAAATAAAAACAGAATACAACGATTTGCAAATCATCTTCAACCTATAATCTACAAACACAAGATATTTAATGTTCAACGTGATGAATGTTGTTTTTAGCAAATAATCATTAACTTAGAATTTTATGACTGCAAGACATGCCAAAAAAGCTGAGACAGGTGGCAAAGAAGACTGAGAATGTTGAGAGTGCTCATCAAACACCTTTTTGGAATATCCTACAGGTGAACAGGAAGAGGCGGGTGCAATTATAAAAGGAGCTTCGCAGAATTGTTAAGTCATTCACAAGCAAAGATGGGGTGAGGTTCACCTCTTTGTGAACAACTGCGTGAGAAAATAGTCCAACGGTTTAAGGGACAATATTCCTTAATGTACAATTGCAAGGAAATTTGTGGTTTCACCGTTCAGAATATCATCAAAAGGTTCAGAGAATCTGGAGAAATCACTGCATGTAAGCGGTAAGGCCAAAAACCAACATTGAATGCCCGTGACTTTCGATCCCTCACACGCACTGCAGCAAAAATCTACCGACCTAAACCCAGCCATCTCGTTACCTCTGTGTCCCGCGTCCTAGACGCATAATTTTCCCGCCAGATACACAGTTCCAAATAATGTGTGTTTTTGGGACACAAGGAAATTTATTCGTAAAAAAAAATAATAATAATAAATAACTTTTTAAAAAATCTTTTTTCTCCAGCAACGAACGCAGTTTGAATCGCCACCTTTGTTATTTTGATCTTTCATTAAGTAATCTCACGTGACGAGATTTCCGTTCTCGCGAGACAAGATTGGCGAGATCGGCCTTCACTTTGTGGAAAGCAGACGATTGCCAAGTTATGTAACATTAAAACAAGTGTTCCGAAAGTTTATTGCGGAGATATGAACTCAAAGACTGAACCATGGGATGAAATAAGAACCTAGTTCTCTGCAAATCTTGTATGCCTGAATTATTTAAATTTTTGCAGCATTTGTTTCGAAGAAATAAACCTATTATTCATGTATATTGTTGTTGTTTGTATTATTATCATATGCAATTGAATAAGTAGACCATTTCAGAATTTGAAATCTCGGACTCTCTAAATGCATAATGGGACTCATACTTTTCTGATCAGCGGGTCACTGGGACTCGCAGGGCTCAAACTGTAAAATTATCACTGTAAACCTGAACTTTTATTTGTACTTTGTTGCTTCCCCCCCACTGACAGGACATGACCCAGTCGCAACTTCATTGAAAGATTGTGCAATTTCCTGTTTTTCCTAAATATAAACTTCAAAAGGGATCATCTCGCTAATCTTACCACCCACCCAACCTCACTACTGTACGACAGCTCACCCCGCACACCCCGTGCTGGTTCAGTGGCCGGTCAGGAGAATTCAGGTGTATCAGAAGGGGGAAGAAGGGGGTAAGAAGAGGCTTTTGTAATCACTGGGAAACTGAGGGCCTAACCTATTACATTCTAACATTGTGAAATTCTAAAAGAACTTCAGAAGCATGTCCACTTTTGTTCAGGTCCAAAACCAAGCGGTGTCATTTTATGCGGTACAACATAAACAAGAAGAAAAACCCTTTCACAAATGTTACATAAGCATATCATTGGAGGAAAAAGTGTTTTGTAAGCGCTTGAAGAGGCACCATCTTGCCCCAGATCATGTTGTTTTCGTTTGCGTGGACGACCAACGCGTGTGTGCGTGTGCATGCCTGCTCGTGTGTACGTGCTGATGTGTACGTGCATAAGTCTCCATAAGAGGCCAAGCTCGATGGGAGAATCGTGACAAAGACAGCGCAGCTGAGTTCTTTTTCCATTCCAGATGGAGTTTATCTTCGAAACGTATTTATAGCAACCACAGAGATGTGCCAGTGATTACCAACCGGGGAGAGATGATAATGGATGCCGGCCGGCCGCAAGATATTATCCAACATCATTTAAGTCGTCTGAAAATTATGAGTTAATATTATGTCATCTTCGCTCATCTATCTATGCCAGTAAAATAATAAGTCGTGGGTTTCTTTGAGTATTTTTGTGGTATGCAAATTTATGTTTTGTGTCATGTGCCCTGACGTGAAAAATGGGTGCTGGCTCAGTAAAAGATGGGAAGCGTGTTGGCAAGAATAGCCAAAATAAATATTGTACATCAAATTGTCTCTTAGAAAGTGGCATTCACTGGTCAGTAACTGAAACATAATTGTGGCTGTTTTCCGTTCAGAAGTCCTTGAAGATCCTTTAGCTGAAGTCATATAGACTCACCTGTCTCCATGACTTATACTGAGAGCCAGAAATATCTATGACCTTCCGTGTTTATGCTCACATATACTGTACACACACCCGCAGAGGCCCTCCCCCCCTTAGTTACAAATTAAGCATTGTAACATGTTTATTATGAAAGAAGGAACAGCACCTTTAACAATTCGTTTGATGTGGGTGATTCACGGCGACCTGAGAAATAGTGCGTGACTGTGTTACCACCCACAGAGATAAAAGTAGTAACGTTCCGTGTGTGCGGCACAAGTAGTACGTGCGGCAAGCACGTCTGCCTTACAGTCAAACATCTGTGAATGTGTCGTATGATGAATGATTGATGGTGATCCGATCGGGGTGTACCTCACCTTTTGCCCAAAGTCAGCTGAGATAAGCTCTGGCGCGCCCTTGACCCTGCACACGATACAGGAAGGTGGTAAGAAAGGTGTTCCTGCATAAGCTCGAACTTTCTTTGAATTCTCGCACAGTTCCTTCACTTCATTTCAAATGCACTTTTTAGTTGCAGCATTTTTGCACACGCTTATTTTTCACATCATTTTTAAGATTCAATTTTGAGCTTCGAGTTGCTGCACGCCTCCCCCTTAAGTAAGCCTAGTTCTCACCTCGCGTGCAAAAGGCAGGCGTTGTTTGTTCTGATAGACAGTAGCAAGTCAGACATCTCACACTGTTTCTTGGCTTATATCTTATCTGTGGTATTTTTTTCAAAGGCCGTGTGAAGCACTCACGCAAGCACCTGAGCCGATACTCTAACGGATGATCTCAGGTAATGTGAGAAGAGCTTGTTGTGTTGGTTTGGGCGAGAAATAAGCTTTGTACGTAGTTGCGTGTGAACCGCTGGCTCGTTGCCATAGGAGAGAAAGAATTGGTTGCATAAGAACTCAAGTATGTTTGGATTTTGCACGACTGTGTCACAGTTTGATAAATTGTAAGAACAAAATCATGTTTGTGAACATTAAGATTGATTGATTGATTGATTGATTGATTGATTGATTGATTGATTGATTGATTGATTGATTGATTGATTGATTGATTGATTGATTGATTGATTGATTGATCGATCGATTGATTGATTGATATCCTGTGACTGGCTGGCAACCAGCTCAGGGTGTACCCCGCCTATTGCCCAAAGACAGCTGGGATAGGCTCCAGCATACCCACGACACTCGTGAGCTTTAGCGGATTAGAAAATGGATGGACGGATTTATATATATATGATCAAATGCATACTGACATGCGTGTCAACGTCTAGTAGGAAAACAGTATCTAAATGCATTACGAACAATCCAATAGGATACAATACATCTTTATTTATATAGCACTTCCACAATATCTGCAGCTGTAAGAAAGCGCTTTACAGAACAGACTCTCCGTTCCGAGTACGCATCCTCTCTCCTCATTCTCAGCTCCAGCAGCTATCCATACAGCCGCACCAACGCATCTTTGTTGAACAAAACGGGGCTGTGAAAAATGCTGACCATTACAGGTGCAAAAAACACAAGCGCCCCTAGGCTGTCAAGCGGTGACAGTGAATAGCGCCGACATTCCCCACATCAAAACCAGTGCTGGTACACGCGTACTGCCAATAAGGCGCAACCACCAAGGACAGATTCTCCTCCGAATGTCGTGGCCAAAATGCTAAAAACAGTCCACAACAAACATCATATGACAAAAACAACAAAAAAGCAGAGCTCTTGAAAAAGTCTTGCAGACAGCTGCCAACTATGGTGCCATCTTGAAACTAAATAACTTTATTAATTTTAATTATTATAAGAATAAAACTGAGCAGGCTTATTTTTCTGCATGATTTTTTTTTTTACATTTCTTTAATTAGAATTAGTTTTTTTTTAATCTGGTCTTGATGTACACGTTAAAAATCACAATGATATCAATACTACAATATTCGAAACCCATATCACACACACTCGCGCACACACTTGCGCACACACAAACATATACACACACCCATACATACATACATAGCGGGCCAGATCTGTTTCCCCGGGCTTGACTTTGACACTTGTGGTGTAAACACTAACAACTAAGTGTTGGAATAACCTGCTGATTTAAAAAGGATGGTGGGATATTAGAATTGAACGTTGGATAATGGCCATTTTGGGTTATTAACGCCCTCAAGTGGATGTAAAATGAAAGTGCGAGTTACTGTATTTACAAAAAAAAAAGTAAAACTACAATTCCCAGATCAACTAGAGTCCATCCTATCACAGTTACTTCCGTAACTCACTGGAATGCTTCCGTGCTCCCTGTTTTACCTCGCAATGGACGGTAACTCTGTAAAGGCTATATTATTAGACTTGGACAACACGCTCATTGAAACAAATCGGGCAGGCCATTTCGCGATTCAAAAGGTGATTTTCCTCTGCTAAAAGTGTATTTTTGTTTCAATGCCAAGTGACGACCAATCTAACTTGTGTTTTGGACCGGACGGGTTGCGTTCAATTTAGTGGGAAACACAAAAACCATCGCGGCCAAATAAATTAACTTCCGACTACTCTTTTTTTTTTCCCAATAATGAAGATGCCCTTTATCATTCTTGTTGCCTGTCATTTAAATGTACGGGTTCTTGTGCATTGTTACATAGATAACTATTAGTTTGCCAGTTTATCAGATGCTGCTGCTTTTTCTTGTTAATTAAAACATCACGTGATTGGGATTCTGTGGACCGATAGTGAGTCTCATATAGAGGTGTAATTGTATGTTACGGTTATTGTATTATACAGTATTTAACTTTGAGTACTCCAAAAAAAATGTTTGTGGTTTACTTCCATGTTGTAATTAAAATGCTGTGTGTGACTGTTACAGACCTCTGACCTTTTGAAGACCTCACTGGCTATTGACGATGACACCATCACCAACATTTGTGATAAGTTCAAGCAGAAACTTTTGCACGAGAAGTTTGATCCTGCAGATGGCAGATCTATAGATGAGCTCCGAGTGGGTCACTGGGAAGACAGCATTAAGGAAAGTGTAGAGATCCCTTCATCACCCTCTCTGGCAGCTCAGTGCTACTATCTGTGGAAAAATAGTCGACTGGAGCTGCTTAGTCTGTCCCCTGAGGTATCAAGTCTTCTGAAACAACTTCGGAGGAAATACAAGCTGCTGCTCCTGACCAACGGCAATACTCAAACACAAAGGGAGAAAGTGGAGGCAGTCGGTTGTGAAACCCTTTTTGATAGGATCGTAGTCGGCGGAGATCATGCTGAACAGAAACCCTTCCCCTCCATCTTCAGATTGTGTTTTGACTTGCTGCAGGTGGAACCCCAGGATTGCATCATGGTTGGAGACTCACTGGACACTGACATCCAGGGAGGGGTCAATGCACAAGTACGTGCTACAGTTTGGATTAACAGTGCAGGTGTTGCTCTGCCTCTTGGTTCAGTGACACCTGACTATACGCTTTCTACTGTCTTGGACCTGGAAGACGTTTTGGCACAACTAAATCAGTGACAACCGCGGATATAAACATTTTATAAATTGACCAAATGTCAACGCCATATTTTGTCAAATGGCTTTTTTTTGCCAAGGGTGTTCTAAAATATGAGAATAAAATGCATACCTACCGCTATCAATGTCATTGTGTCTTTTAAATGTCTTTGTCTACCACAGTCAGTAAGTGGATAGCAAGTTTAACGTCAAACCTAGATTCTTAAAAATGACAACGCACACACACCTCTCACTAGTAAGCGTCATCATGGATTATGACGTCACGTTCATGATCACATGGCATGACATCATAGAGTGGTTATGGTGCTCGATGTGCTCTTCTTGACACAAGGAAACGACTAAAAAGGATTTTTTTATTAAGGTTTTTTTTTTTTAATATAATATAAAAATCATAAAATGGCAATGGGTATCAACTCAAATATTCAACACTCACCAGCTGAAACTGGTAGGTGATTCCGCTCGTCGCATCCACTGTGAGCAAGTAATCATTTTTGACTTTGACATGACCTTTGCATGCCCACTGTAATTGATAAGTCTATTGCCATTTGCAGATCAGAAGAAAAAACCTAAATCATTTGAAAAGCTACAGTCCAACATCCTGAGTAGTAAAACAAGTACCTACCTGGTTAAGGACTTAATTGGCGAAGGAAGCTTTGGTAAAGTTGCCCATTGTGTAAACTTAGGCACATCGCAGAGCGTAGCCCTCAAAGTCCTTAAAACCAAGTCAAATGTGATATCCAAAATGGAGGTATAATATCCGACATCCACATGAAGTGATTACTCAATGAAGTGTTTAGAAGTCACGCATTTGTTTTATTTTCTCCACAGATCAAAATACTTGAGATTGTCAGTGTTCTGGACCCGGTAAAAAAGAGCATTGTGAAGTTTATTGAAAACTTTGAGCATGAAGGGTATACGTGTTTGGCTTTTGAAATGCTAGACATGAGCCTTTTCGATTTTGTTGTCAAGAAACGGAAGAAGCCATTGTCTGTCAGTGAGATACGGCCGATTGCGCATCAGGTAAAGTGATCATTTATTCATATCAGTGTTGTACTAAATATTGCATTTCTTGAAATTGTTGGATTTGCACACATTTCAAATGCCCCTTTGAAATTGTGATGTGTTCAAGGATTGTGTCTGTGTTTATTTCCTCCCCTCACCATGAAGTTGCTTACAGCCTTTGAGGCCCTGAAAGGTATCCGAATCATTCACGCAGACCTGAAGCCTGATAACATCATGCTGGTGAACCATTCATGTGAGCCCTTCAGGGTTAAATTAATAGATTTTGGCTGCTCCCTCCAGACCTCTGCAGTGACCCTTGGAATGACCATACAGCCTATGGGGTACCGGTAGGTTTCATTCCGCTCAGTTTGTGTCCATTGAACCTCTAAGGTTGACCGCATTCATGGTTGATTTGTCCATATGATTTTAAGAAAAGTCATCCCATTGGAAATGGGAAATGAAGTACCATATTGACCCGAATATAAGACGGCCCTGATTATAAGACGACTCCCTCTTTTTCAAGACTCAAGTTTGAAAAAAGACTTTTTGAACACCAAATTAATTTTTATGCAGTAAATAATTACAGTGCATCTGAAACAAATGATTCTAACAATATATTTGAGAGAAAAAGCATGTTATTTTGCCTCATTCAAATCTTAATATCTGAACATTTAAATATGTAAACTAAAGTGCAATCACATTCGTAAATGAATGGCTTTTGATTTTTGAAATGTAAATTACAGTACATCATAACTTCTCCTCAGCTGCCGGTTAACCTGGCTGATCTTCGACCCACTTTTCTCCAGATTGTCGCTACGTTTCTCCATTTTCTGTTATCTCTTCTATTATTTTCTTTTTCTTTTCTTTCTTACCGCTATTTTTTTTTATTTTTCTACTTTGTGCTACCGCTATTTTTATTTTTATTCTTCGTGACAGGGGTTCACTTTGGCCTGGGGAGTCAAGTTCAGCATTCACTTCAATGATATCTGGCGCCATCTAGCGTCGTGAATGAGTATAATGTCATTATGGGTATAAGACGACCCCCACTTTTTCAGTCTTATTTCAATGCAAAAACACACCATCTTATATTCGGGCCAATACGGTATTCCATCCCAGGGTCAACCAAATTAACCTGTATAAGACCTTGAAGAGGAGTTCTCGGACAGGTTCATTCGGTTGCAAACAAATACAACGTATTATAGGACGAGAAGCAAACTCAGTTCACTCTGTCATTTAAAAACAAAAATCAAAAAAAAAACAGGATTGACCTGAACAACATAATGCTAAGAGAATCAAAGTCATTGGTGCGGTTTGCATGTTATTGGGCATGTTTAAACAACAAGTCATCTTTTTACTGTGTCAAAGAGGGTAATGCGCTTGGGAAGTTCCCTTGAAACGTACTTTGCTGTTGTCCGGTCAGTTCTGTTCGTCTATCGATTTCTATTTCGCGAGTTCCCATTCGAGTCACAATTGGGCAGGAGTCTTTCCCAGCTGATTTTGGACAAGAGGCCGTGTACAACCTCGAGTGGTTGCCAGTCAATCACAATTATCACTGCTGCCATCAGAGAGCAATGTATCATTTACAATATTAAGAGTGTTTCACTCCTAAATCCATACAACATCCATCCATCCATTTTCAACACCGCTTATCCCGAAGAGGGTCGCGGCAGTTGCTGGAGTCTAACACAGCTGCCTTGGGGCCAAAGGCGGACTAACCCCCAAAGTTGCCGCCAGTCAGTCACAAGGCACATATAAAAATGATCAACCATACACACCCACTGAGTGTGAACTGATGCCACACTGCCCGCACACAAGTCAGGCGAGTGTACCACTACCCCATCAGCGATTCCATACAGCATATGTTGCTGTTTTGATTCTTGCGCCCACCGCTGACGAATGTCGGTGTAATGTGATTTGTTTTGATGCATTTCGTTTGGCACGGATTCATTATTTACAGTATCGCATCGACTTTGTGTGCATTCAACTTTAGAGGTTCCACTGGATCTATCTGTTCACAAAGTGTTCAAAATGAGATTCAAATGTACTTGTTTCTGCTGGTCTTGCAAACAGAGCACCTGAGGTCACCCTTGGCCTCCCAATCTCTGAGCAAGTGGACATGTGGGGTCTTGGCTGTGCTCTCACTTTCTTGCACATTGGCCATCACCTTTTTGCAACCAATTGCGAGTACCAGATGGTAAACAAGACAGAACGCGTCACCTGTTCTTACTGACATTCTGTAAATCTATGAAGTAAGAGAATGCCCGATGACATGCTTTTGTCCCCCAAGATGAGAACCATCATACAAATACAAGGGCAGCCAGCCGACTCGCTCCTCTTAGCAGGCAAATACAGCCAGAAGTATTTCACCCACTTAAACTTTGAACAGTGGAAGCTAAAGGTAGTTATGCAAAACGGTCTTTAATTTTAAATATCTGTTTGAAAATGTTTTTTTTTTTTTTTGTCCTAGACTCCAAATGAATATAAGCTTACGAATGGGGAAGAGACTAAAACATGGAAGATACGACTAAAATCTCTAGATGCCCTGAGAACTGTAAGTGGTCCATTTTTAAGAAAAAAAGAACGAATGCATGACTACTCGAATTTGAAGAACTCTTTTCCAAAATGCTGAATGATGTTGATGATGATTATTACTCATTGTAAGAAAATTGACCAGTATGTACTGACCAGTATGTACAAATACTACTTTGTAATTTTAGTCCATTCAAACAATTCATTGCCTCTGTTTGAACATGTTCAGTAAAAGATAACAGTGTCCTCACACAGTAGAAAGACATGGCAGGGCCCATTTTTATCAATCAGTTGTTCTCGTTTTAGAAAAGAGCTCTTCATACTGTAGTCCATAACTGGATCAGCCATCTTTGTTTGACACTCAGCAGAGCCAAGAAGATGCAAAAGAGGTGCTCAGCGAATTTGAAGATCAGAATGAATTTGTTAGCTTTCTAAAAAGTCTTCTAAACATTCAAGCTGAGAGAAGAATTGCTCCGGAGGAGGCACTCAAACATCGCTATGTCTCTATGGCTCATCTGGTTCATGAGAGTCACACCAGCTCATAGTAAGTCAATTAACCATGTTACATGGATGAAACATGCGATGAACCCTGTCAGGTTTCATGAAGAGCTTGTGATATTTTTTTTTCACCTCTTCATGTTTCTCTTAGTTTAAAGATAAAGACTAGTGCAATGAAAATGTATTCATGTTGCACTGAATTTTAAACCAAGAATGCCAACTAGAGAAGTCACGAGTGCTTCATGACGCTTCATTTGTCACACAATGAAGCACTCTAAATCACAAAAGATAGCCCCTAAATGCATCATTGTGTGATTAAAAAAACAACTTTTTCAAACTACTTTTGAGAAAGTCAAAAGGAAATTGAGATTGTATATTGGCCTGAATGGCTCCAATATGTGGTTTTTGTAGAGTAGCTTTTTCTCAAACCCATGACCTCTGCACTGAGGTAAATGCGCTCATCATTGACCACCGTGCCTCCCCGATTTCTCACAATAATTAGGAAATAGATAAAGGTCAAGATGCAATGCCCCTTCCCGATGAATCTCTACCTCTTTAATTTTTCAAATAATCACTCAAATATTCCTAGAAAATAATACCGTCCCATCACTGCTGAGCTATTTTTGGAACAGGCTTACGGGCTACTGATGTGAGAGCGATCTGGTGCCTGCGGGCACCACGGTGGTGACCCCTGGTGTGGAGAATCGGTGAATGGCTAAAAATATACAAATACATTTGCATTAATTTTTATATTATTTTCCCTCAAAGTACACAACAAAAAAGAACAACTTCTAAGAAAAGTATGGAAAATCAATCATGTTGAGTGACAGAGGCAGCAAAATGATTCTGGAGCCCTGTAGGCAATTACCTGTTGTGACCTCTCTGCCTCGAATGGTCATTGTTTCATCGTTGAAATATGTCGTTTTGTTTCCAGGTTGCATTAGTGACTGGCTGCTCTTTTTCAGTGTGGACAACGCTTTTGATCAGATGCTGGTGTGCCCGATTGAAGGATTTGAAGAGGAGCTCATCTCAGACAGCGAGGATGACGACAGGCCTTCCTACAACCTCATTATGCACTCATCGTGCTCCTCTGATGGAACAGCAGACACGGGGCGTTGGAGCAGTAGTGACTCATCGAACAAAACATCAGGAGATGATGGACAAACTGAGGAGACTGCACTGGAGTCAGTACAGGCTGATGGACAAACCGACCAGAACGTACGACAGAAGCACAACATTGAGAACATCCCGGTTTTTGTGTGCAGTGGTTGTGGAACCTTGTTTAGGAAGTAAATATCGACAACAGACTCATGAAGAAGAAAGTGTGTCCAATTCGTCTTGGGTCCGGAAGCACATACCGGACACACTTTCCTGATTTCTTCGGGAGAACAAATTCCCATTGCCAGCATTTCTAGTTGCTTTTCCTTGTTTGTTTGTTTGTTTGTTTGTTTGTTTGTTTGTTTGTTTTTATTTCCTCACTCAAAATCTGCCAGGACCTGAATGAGTAGAGACAACAGTATTAATAAAAGTTATTTTTTCTATTTTCAGCCACCTTGTAGCCTAACAAAGCAAGCTAACACTTATAACTCATGTAATCACATTGGCAATTATATATTATGATAGGGTGATTATTAGGGTTCCTCATGGAACACATCAGTTAAAGCACAAGAAGTGTAGCTGTCCCATACTCGAGTCACTCAAGCAGTCTTTAAATGATTGATTATAATGAATTCACTCTAACTCCGGACATAAAACCGTTAAATACCTCATTGTTATTTGAAAGTCACACAACTATTAAGTAACTGCTTTGACAAGAATATTGTAAGAATAGTGAAAGAGTGGATATTGGCCTGATATCTTATGGCGAAGACATCTGGCTCTTCATCTTTTATGAGTTTATTGATCATCAATCATATCTAATGAATAGGAAATCAAATGTATCCATCGATCCATTTTATAATCTTCTCATCCTCACGACGGTCGCGGGCCATAATCAAATGAATAGGATGGATAGCAAACGTGCATCATGTACCACAAGATGTCGCAATATTCCTCGCTGGTGACGTCACATTCGTACACATCAAAAGCACCACTGGTGGAGGGACTTGTCGCCGGGTGCCGTGGCGCGTGCCTGTAATCCAAGTTACCGGGAGGCTGAGGCTGGCGGATCGTGTGAGCTCGGGGGTTCTGAGCTGCAGCGGACTATGTCGAGCGGGTGTCCGCGCTAAGTTCGGTATCGATATGGTGCTCCCGGGGGAGCTCGGGACCACCAGGTCGCCTGAGGAGGGGTGCACCGGCCCAGGCCGGAAACGGAGCAGGTCAAAGCCCCCGTACCGCTCAGTAGCGGGATCGCGCCTGTGAATAGACGCTGCAGTGCAGCCTGAGCAATACAGCGAGACACAGTCTTTTTATACTTCGTCTCTATTCACTACCACCCCAAAAAAACTAAAACACGCTATGGCACAGTACAGTATATTTACTTTAAGAAACTTAGTTTTTGTGCATTTATTTATTCACAAAATCTGCTTTCATGACCTACACTGTCTCCCCGTGG
>CAAKHF010022061.1:0-10767 GCA_901007745.1 Hippocampus kuda | reverse complement strand
AGCATGACTTAGATTTGTTCTTGGTTTTGCTGTTCGGTGCTTTCTACCGTCTTTGTTACCGATTTGCTTTACTCTTTGTTGTATATGGTAATTGCTCCATGTACAGCACTTTGTATGCAGCGATGGCTGTTTGAAAGGGCTCTTATAAATACAGTTGAGTGATCGTAGTTTTGCTGCAGTATATTTACAGCCTAAACTAGTACGATTGGAAACATTAGATGAGGGGGTGGGGAGGGGGGAGTTATTTGTTTTCCTCCATTCATGGCGTGATCTGTCCCTATCCCTCATGAAAATAGTGAGAGACAGCCATCCATTCGTTTTCTGTCCTGCTTGTCCTCATTAGCGTCGCAGGTGAGCTGGAACCTATGCTAGCAGACGTTGGGTGAGAGGCACGGTACACGCTGGACCACCTATCACAGAACTCTGAAAGACGTTAAATCACTTGCGCTTTCATACCGCCATGTGAAGCAAGCTCTAGGGATAGCTCATTTCCTGTCGTTTTGCATGATGCCGGATGCAAAGTGTACAGGATGTAAATTAATAAAAATCCTTTGTGTGTTACTCACAAAATGGAGGAAATGTCTTTTGTTTGTCCCCACGAGGGTGAGCTGAAGCCTGTTGCAGGTGATGTTGGGCCACCGGCAGCATAAATGCTTGACAGGTTGCCGGAATAAGGGAATCTTCTGTGTTTGAGCTGTTTGATAAGAAAGAGCTTTGAGTAAAGATTTAGACCGCCGTGTTAGCATCGCAATCTAGATGCTGACTGGCTAGCTGCCGTGCGCTTGCCACACATGCCGTACCTCTACTTACGAATGTGCTTGGATCAGTTCTTTACAAAAACCACTTCTGAGAGAGAACATGGACTAAAGAGGGCAAAAAATGATGAGGACGCAGTTAAAAGTTAAATGACCATCATTTTTATTCTTTGTTTTTTACATTATGCACAACTCTCATTTATTGTGCAGTAATCTAATTGTAACGTTTTGTTTTGTTTTTTTTTACATATTTGATGCATTTTTATACTTCAGAAAACATTTATGTCTGAATTGGGGGTGGGGCGGCTTGGAACAGATTAGGGCATTTACATGCAAAACGCGTCGCTACTTACTGACTTCGTAAGTAGAGGTACCCCTTGTACTGTGTGAATATGGAGTATGAAAAAGATTGTGTACTGAGGGCTCAGCAGAAATGTAACATCTTTGCTTGTGTAGCGATGGCACACGTTTGTATCTATAACTGAAGAGCCTCAGCCCCGGAGGAGTCATAGGTGGTGTTATAAGAGTGTGTCCTTTCTCTCATTAGCTGCAAACATCTGCCCAGGCGGCTGCCACTGGGAGGTTGTAATGGAATAAACTGGAAACACTTGCACTGGTGCACACCCACACATCAGCAAACACAGCAGCACACACAGGATCCGTGTTTTACTACATCCTGCATATATTCTTCAACATAATAACCATTTTCGCAAACGCAGAAATCAACATCAAAGCTGTTTATCGTGGCGTGAAAGCACCAGATATGAGTGCAGTCGTCTTCAAAATCACATTTTATCGTCTACTGGTGAATGAGTGGAAACATACTGCATGGCCCATAAAGAAAAATTAAGATGAAGATCTTGCATTTAATTGTGAGTCATCGCTCTCCGTCCAGTCTCGTTCTTTCCATCCGCGGACAGAATTCTTTATGGCGGCCGTCAGTGTTACGATGATGAAGTTTTATGGATACGCTGTGGGAGATTAAAGCGCTATTAGCCACACGCCGTCACCCTCTCCAGCTGTTGCTTTTTGTTTACGGCCTAAAAAAAAGTGTTTTATTATATACAGGCGACAAAGCAATTGTAGCGAATGATAAACGAGAGGATATGCTGAGTGTGGGAGGCTAATGGCACACGGGGCACACCATTACAATACAAGTAAATATGAACAGGAACTGTAATTAAAGGTTTCCACTGATCAGGAGAAATCGCACCTTCCTTTAGTACAAGTGTCACCGAAGCACCTTTGATGCTCAGTGAACTGATGCAAGACTCACACTCAGTACAGAAGTGGAAGTACAGACACTTGTGTATACAAAAAAAAAAATTGTCGGTGCAAGCCACAACACATTTGACAGGAATCTTTCTGGTAGCCGACAACTGCAAACAAACATCTTCAATAAGGTCACTAATAGGAGATACTGATAGTGTGCATTTCCAAATCTGTTGCCACCTTTTTTACATTAGGTGTATAAGTAGAATAACAAAGTACAATGAACCTCTGCATATTTGAATTTCGGCATTCATGAATTAGCCAATTTTCTTTTTTTTTTTTGGGGGGGGGCAGCATATCTTCTGTCATTTCCTAATATACTCACCTACTTGGTGTTTTTGTCCCCAGCCCAAAGACCACGTCTCTCAGAAAATTGTGTTTTGGTGTCATGTCAAGCTGAGGAGAAGAGCTTCATTTCCTCAGGCCGTAGCTTTGTAAAATAGAAAAAAAAGTGATTTGCAATCATCCATTTGCACTTATAAGCCTTGCAAAAATAAGTCGTAGATTGTCGTTAATTCTCACCACTACGCAATGGTGAACCCTGAAGATGTGTGAAGCTTCAGATGCATAATTTCCTGTAATACATTTGTTTTAATGCTAAATGTCTTTTGTCATGTTGCAGGTCGTCGAGACCAACTTGGTGGCCTTTGACTGTCACTGGATCCTCATAAACGAGGTGAGTTGTTGAAGAGATAACAAATTGATCCATTTATGAGTATAGTTCCCACTCCTGCCTTTTGCTCAAATTTAATGGTATCATTTTAGTGTTCCAACACTTCATTGTCTACTGAATTTTGAGTCCTAAGTTCCAAGACATTTTTGGGGGGAATTAACAGATACATTTTGACATTGACATGAATTTCCTCCCACGTTCCAAAAACATGCATGGCAGGCTGATTGAACACGCTAAAATTGTCCCTAGGTGTGAGTGTGAGTGTGCATGGTTGTTCGTCTCTGTGTGCCCTGCGATTGGCTGGCAACCGGTTCAGGGTGTCCCCTGCCTACTGCCCGAAGATGGCTGGGATAGGCTCCAGCACCCCCCGCGACCCTAGTGAGGATTAAGCGGTTCGGAAAATGGATGGATGGATGGATGGATGGATGGATGGATGGATGGATGGATGGATGGATGAATTAACATTAATTTAGCATATTGTCGCTGTCCAAAGCATATCATGAATTTGTCAGAAGTCGTATTCAATATAATATCAGAGTTAGGACCGGCAATACAGAATATGCTTTTAATTGGGCATAGTAATGAAAATTATACATTTAAAGTATACAACGTCGCCCATAAAATCTTCTTCCAACATCATTCTGTTCAAGCAAGCAGACTGTGTTTTAGGCACCATTTTCAACACACGGGTACGTCCATGATAGGTCCAACGAGGCATAACACATGTGATTTACTGCCGGACAATAGACAAGACATTGGACAACACAAAGAAAAACGATGCCATATGGCGTAGCAAAATTTGCAGAAACAGTGCTTGCTAGCATGTTTTTTTTACAAAAAGTGTACCGGTGCAAATTTTGTCTAGCACCCGTTTGCACAAGCGCACAAGAAAAAGCACGCGTGTTTTGTGAGCATTTGTGGGACTAGGTGTGATTTACAACCGGAGAGGAGACATGGTACGTAGTTGACATTAAAAACAAATGCTGTGCCGTGAATTTTTAACGAGCATGAAGTGGGAGATGAGCTTAACTGCCCGAGGGAGGATCTGCTATCTCTCAACCCTTCGCTTTCACCGGCAGGGCGCGGGCGGCTGGTTTTGGGCATTACTTCCATAATGCGAGCGGAGTAAATTAAGCCGCTTAGACACTGGACTTGAGTAACACTCTGACCTTCATGCGAGTAAGGTAGCAGGACAATTAATTACCCCATTATCCATGCCTGTCTAGTGAGAGAAGACACGGCAGTGAGTTAAATTCCTAGTTATTCCCCCATACTCATAATACTTCATTTTTGTGTCCAACTTCGAACTATAATGGCAATGTACCAGAGCAGGCTGTTATGTGTTATGTGATCAGATAATGTCTTCCGACTTGGTGGAGCCGCATGTGGTTCATTGCCCAAAGTTATTTTTGTGCGCCTTGTTCCAAATCAAGTACTGTACAACTTTATTGTCAAAACACCCCAAAATAATTATCTATAAAAGTTCTTGTTTATTACCAGCTACTCTATGCATCCGCTGTATACAATTTCTTCTCTTCTTGGAAGAAATTAAAAATCAGTCTTGGATTTTATTGGTGCAATCTAGAAAAAAGTTTGTTAGCTCACTTTGCAGCTAAATGGGAGGGGGGGGGGACTAGGAATTTATCTTCTCTTGGATGTAAATGGCTTATCAGAATTTAAATGGGGAAAAAAAAATCGGGCTGTTAAGCAGACAAAATTTGACCTCTGTGGAATCCTTTTAGATGAGAATAAGTTTTCTAATCAAAAATTAGGGCGGTAACTTAAATATTAATAACTGCGAGGAGAAATGAGTGCACTAGAAGTCCACTAAGTCACGATCTTAATCATACTAGTAAACTTGTTTTTTTGTGGTGCGAGGTGGGGCTGAAAGTGATTTCACAGTTAGAATTCAGCTGGTTCTTTCTTCCTGTTCATAATTTAATGTGACCGTTGGTCATAAGATGACATGATTACATTTTAACTTTATAATTTTATGTTAATGCATTTCCTTAAGAGCTTTGTTTATAATTTATGAAACGTACGTGCCTTTGATGAAAAAGGAGCAAAATAAGCGCGTGTGTTTTGTGCACATTATTCAAAGACGAGTGCGGACCATATTTCTCCGAACAGTGGCCGCGCCTCAGATCAATGCCACCTCCAATTAGTTCACTCAAGTCCACTCGAGACAAATAAATGTTTCTCCCAAATTTCCACGAGGAATAAAACAGGTAATAACTGTAATTACATACTTGAGTTCAAAGACTCTATGGGTCACGCGGGAGACACATTCACAAGAATCAAACATTGTGCGCAACTGAACTCGACCGCTAACCAAAACGGCGGCACCGATTTAAGCAGTCTCTCAGGTGGATAAAAGTTTGGAGTCCCCAAGACTTCAGCGGAGTTCATCTTGAGAAGGATGTCTATATTTGTATATATACGTATATATTTTGGGGAATTCAGATTAGTCCATTTTCATTTAGCTCAAGTTTTGTGGTTATGGAGTCCTCAACAACGATTAACATTTGGCGTTAGAACAATATGTTTCCACTCCATATTGCCGTTTTAATATTTTAACATAATTCACCAAAACAGTTGGGCCTAAAAAGTTTTGTAGTCTGGAGACTCACAATTTGTTTTAAAGGGCTTCTCTTCGCAATGTTGACCCTTTCATGCACCGTGTAACCTGATAACATGATAAGCTGTCCCTGAAAGAGTTCAAGATGTGCTTCAGTTTTGTGAAGATGGCGTCTTTAACAACGGTTACCATTCCAGTAGACTGTCATGTCGCGCCATGATGTTGCACATTGCATCTGTGTTTACAGTACATAAATTTCACAAAATATATGAGTAGGATTATTATGTACTCTGCCATGATACACACAATAGAATATTGGTCTGATGAATCCAAAATGAAGATTTGAAGGGTGAAAATGACGCATTCACTCTCTTGTGATGAAAGCAACAATGATCGGAATTAAAAAGCCGAAAGGGAGCCACGCTTGGTTCAGTATGTACGGTAAACTTTGTTTGAATTCAAATCTATAGTTTCAAAAAAATACTCTAATAGAAAAAAAAAAACTGATACTCTAAATACTGATTATAGTGAGCTGACCAACCAATTTCATCGCAATTGGAAATAACGTGCCCCTGCACAAACAAATCTCCGTGGTGTCTTTTAACAGTTCTCTTCTTTCAGTGTTGATTCACATTCTTTTCAACAGTTTTGGGGAGGAATGTAATTATTATGTCAGAGTGGGGCAAATCATTTTCCTCAGTTTAAGAAGTTACTTGAACCAACAGGCATATTACAATATTGCATGCATACATTAAAACCCAGTGCTGCTGCTTTTCGCCTTAAACTAGGCTTGCAGAAATCGCGTGACACAGCAGACGTGATGATCAACTTCAACAACATTGTTTAAGTTGAATTGTTTAATTCGTCGCTTCCCCCGTTTGCAGTTGGCTTGATAAATCCTCCCCTCTTTGCGGAAGTGCTATATTCGGTCCAAAATAGAGAAGAAAATGACAATAGCGACAACATAAGTGCTAAAAACCTGTGGCTTCAATAAAAGACACCACCCAACTAGGTTCCCTGCGTGCTCGCTTATGGCAGCTAACAATGTGGAGCAGCCCGCTGAGCGCGCTCTCATGTCTCGTTGATTGCCTGCTAGGCCACATTCACATTGAGTTGTCAGACATCTGCTATTGTCTAACACTCTTCAGGCTGCCTGGCTGGCAGCGCTCTGCTCTTTTGGCAGCTTTACTGGAATGATCAACATGCAAGTCAAATTGCAACCTTTTTGTCATTCCATTGTACTCCTGCAATACATGTCAGAAATCCGTGTTCTCAAACTTTATTTTCAACCGGAATACTTTGGACCTGTTTAATATAAAATGCTTTCATTAAAAACATGGGTGCACACAGAGCGCGACTATCGTATTTTCTGCCCTATTAGGCGCTTCGGAGTATAAGTCGCACCTTCAACAAATGTCCTATTTTAAAACGTTTCATTAATAGGGCTCACCGCGTTATAAGGTGCATAGAATAGAAGCTACAATAGTGGCTGCGGTTGCATTATACATCCACTAGATAACGCTATACTAAAGAGATCACAATACGATACAGCTTTATTTATACAGAGCTTTCACAACTGCTGCAGCTGGAACAAAGCGCTTTACAGAACATTTCAAATACTATGTCCAATAAATCAGAATATTGATCCATATTGAAGGCGCAGGCAGTGTTGGCTTTTGAGAAAATTGAATTCTTTAAGGTGCACCTTAAAGCATTCAATTCTCCATTGTGAGAAAAATAACTGTTTTCTTATCTTATCGTTATTGACAAGGTGGAGTCAACCCAAGGCATGTGCTTCCAAGCCACAACTTGAACAAACTTTAGGGGGGGCAGTACGACCTTAAACAGAGATCAGTGTAGCCAAAACATGAATCACCATAATAGTAAAAAATGGTTTAAGTAAATGAATAAATGATTAAATACATAATTGTAGTCCAAAGACAAAAACTTGATTTTGACATCTGAAAATGAACGTCAACAAACAAAAATAGTAAATTGTCAATCGAATTTACCCAACTGCCAGGTCACTTTTACTTGTTGATGGAAAAATACGCAATAAAAGTTCATGAATGTAAAAAACAAAAAAAAAAGGGACATGCTAAATGCTAACAGCATTTGTTTGTGTATTCACGTTTGTTCGGGCAGAGATCAATCCAGCGATGCACAAGTGTGGTGGAGAAATCGAATTCTCATTGCATGCGGCTTGACCATCAGCATGCGTTTCGAGCGATTACTCTAAGGCACAATTATTACTTTTTATCACTGCTCGGAGCGACAAAAACACTCTACCGCACAAGAAATCGTCCGAAACAATGTCCTACTTCTGCCGATCACAATGCCGTCGAGAAGAATTTAGACTGTTCTATTCCGATGCATATTCAACGACTCCGTAATGGGATGTGTGAAGCTTTTTTTTATTTTATTTTTTTTTTTATTTTTATTCAAACAGACTCTGTAAGTGGATGAAGCCTTCAATATTCTCTTGTACTTTGGAACATGACTATGGGAGGGAGCGTGTGCTTGCCTCCCTGTGCTTTATTATGGATGAGGGGATAGTGTATGGTTGTCATAACTTTGCTTTATCTACAGCCAGCAGTTCGACGTCCCACTGAGGCACAGTTCACACTTTATAATTGATCACGCTGCCCTTCCTCATCGCCTTCGTTCTGCTCTGGGGGTGAGGATGAGGAAGAGAAACGATAAAGGACGCGCACTCCTTCTCTTTTTTCTCCTAAGTTTTGAAGAGAACACTGAAAAGTCTCAACACTCGTGTCCATCAAGAAGTACCGTTCACTTTGCGTTGAATAGGGTGACGGCGAAGTGGATTAGTGGTTCGTGTGTCTGCCTCACGGTTTGGAAGTTTGAGGCCCGACTCTCGGCTGTGGCCTTGCTTTTCGGAACTTGTTGTGTTTGTGTGGCTTTTCTCCTGGTACTCCAGCTTTCTCACGCAGTTCATCTTAAGCCAAGGTTCCAGACTGCCCCGAAATGCTAGCATTTTGCTCCGAACATTTGAGACAACGCAACTATGATTTTCACCTACTTGTGCTAGCGCAATAAGGAAATTTGCTGAATTAAAAAAATAATTACGAGTTTTGATTATGTTTCTTTGCTTGCTGTGTGCTAAGCAAAACATTATATGCAATAAAATATGCAACCTAACCCTTACCCAGAGACTTTCACTCCAACCCGCAACGACAAATCCTAACCTTCACCTCTTAACATTTAACTGAACACCCGACCCTTTCCCCGTTTCACGTTAACGCTGCATTTTCCCCACCAATCGGAAAAGCAAGTGATATCATGGTTTGTCATGATTCGTTATGTTTTGCCTTGGCTTCTTCATTTAAACAAACGAAATCAGGTGGAAAATGGGTCCGTTTTTCTAGCCCGCCAACCGTACGAGAGAGGCAACTATTGGTGCGAACTTATCCTTTAATAAAAGTATTGATGGTGAAGGAGCATGATGATCCTCTAACTAGAAGCAATAAAGACTGTGTGGGGTTTCCCCCCCCCCCCCCCCATGCGGAGGACTTGGGAGGGTGAGCAGTAGAAATGGGAGGTCATCGGAAAGGTTAGAAAAGAAATGAATAGTTTTTCCTTGCTCAAGAAAGAAGGATTTAATGTCTCTCGGGGAGAGCTGAAGAGGCTGTGACAAGAGGGGCCAGAGGACAAAGTATAATAAGGGATGAGAGATGTTTTCAAATAAAAAGCCAGAAGAAAAAGAGGGCTCTGTGCTCTCGGGTCAATGGGAGAGATTAGGATTTTCATGTTGATGGAGTAAGCAACCAATGAGCTGCCAGGCTCCTGAGGTTACTTTTTGGTTTTTCAGGCACATTTTGTGATTTTGTGTTGGGGGGGGGGGGGATTGAACATCATAGTTTGGTGTTTCTTCAACTGTCTGGATGAATGGTCGTTTGACAGGAAGTAGCCTGAGGCGAGTGACGGGAAGTGAAAATAGCCCGATTTCGTTGTCGATATACAACATGAATAGGATTCGGAGAGTAACTTCAAATACACACTCCTGTACCAATATCTTTTTTTCTTTTTTGTTGTTGAACAAAGGACTTTAATTTGTATGGTCTGTGACTGGTGTTGCACGTTTGACTCCCACTCTTATATGACAAAAAAAGGAGCATTGAGATCCTATCGTCTCATGACAGCCCTCTGAGGTTCAGGCTGAGCTTTTTGGGTTATCGTTACAGTCAGAGTTACAAACGGGTTGGATTTGGTTGTAGGATTAGCATTAGCGCTTCTAGCTAACATTGGAAACCAACACTTCATTTTAGACAGCAGGACTGCCACTTCCTCTCCCAATCTCAACTCAACTATATTTATAGAGCACTTTAAAACAGTCCATTTGGTTTGAATCTGAACAATTATTCATTCTGAGACACCTTGGGTGTTTGCGTCTACTGACTAGAGGCAGCATCACAGCATTTGCTGCCCTTGTGATGTGTTCTCATACAGCAGAAAATGTATCCCAGTATGAAGTGATTTAAAAAAAAAACAGTGGACAGTGCAAACAATGCAAGAGAGAAATCAAATTGCCATGTGTGTAAACCAGAGAAATTAATATTCTTACCTCACCTAAGGTGTCAAATAATTGAATCTTGAGCATGTTTAACCTTGTTTGTCTGCCTTGTCCTCTCAAGTTTAAAAACAGTACAAGTGGGGAATCTATTTGCAGAGCTTCTGGGAGTGAAACGTGGCACAAATCTGAAAACAGTCGGCCGCTGGCTCTGGATTACAAAACCGAGAATACAGAGGATCACAAAATGCTGAAAATTGCTTTCGAAACTGGCAGGTCGGTTGGTCAAAGGAGAATTAAAATTCACGGCAGCCAGTCAAGGGCAGGCATTGAATCAAGTGTCACCCAGCTACACACACACACACACACACACACACACACACACACACACACACACACACACACACACACACACACACACACCCTTCTCAAAAGACTAAAAGTCTCACACGTGAATGCATTAATGCACAAAAATCCCAACACACATAAACGGGACCTATTTTCAAGCCATTCTGTTTCCGTGCTTGCGTTGGCCTCTCTCAATACAAAAAAAAAAAAAAAATGGACAGCATTCACCCAGTGTGACTATGAGTGGTGACGTGTTCCAAAAGCTGTTTTAGTGACTGATGCAAAACAAATGTGACACACATTTTAGACACGTTAAATCACGGAGAATAGTTGTACACAGATAAAGCAAGTTATAAGATCGGCCGTTTGATTCTGTATACCAGATGAAAAATGTGTGGACTTGGTGGATGAACATTATGTTACTTAAAACATGGTGGAAGTCTTATCTCCACTGGAGACAAGAAAGGTTAGTGTCATGTTTCGGTTTGTGACCAACAGGTGGCACTGTGGGGCTTTTCCCCCTGCAGCTGCACACCTGTTGGTCATTAGGTAATTAATGCTTTAAAAGGACTCTCAGCCCGACCATTCATTGTCGGGTCATTGTTTGCTCTTG
>CAAKHF010022059.1:20499-33556 GCA_901007745.1 Hippocampus kuda | reverse complement strand
CCTGAGGTGGATCAAATTTGGTCCGGTATAAGCTCTATTGCGGCGCTACGCCGGAGCATATATGCACGTGTGAACGCTCGACTGGCGTAGCGCCGGTGCAGTGCCGGACCAAATGTGCACGCGTGAACACCCCTAGTGTCTGCGTGGCGTGCAACAACATACACGGTACACTTTAAATAGCGTGTGCAAGCATCAAGTTTGCAAGCTGCGGACACTACTCTGCAGAGAACAAAAGTGAAAAAAAAAATAGCCTTTCTGCTTAGTGCCACAGATGTCATAAAAAATATGCAAAGGAGGACACAATTCAAATATTTTCATGCAATTAATTTTCAATTGTGTTATTGAAAGTATAAACCGCTTCTTCTGCTTTTTGTGTCAATAAGATTGGTCTTACCTTTTTGATTGATATTTTAGCTGTTCAAGGAGGTAGTATCACGAAGGGCATCCCAGGGACCAGAATGCATCCAGATTCCTCAATCTCTTTCAGAGGCGGCTCCATTACTCAGGTGAGCTTAGATTCTTGTTTTGTCTATGGTCCTTCAAATAAGATGAGTATATAGAAAGTGATAGAAAGTGATATATCACCAAAAAAAAAAATCTGGCTTTTACTGTGTTTTTTTTTTCATTTTATCTTTGAATATTAAACCCACATCTTTTATTAAACGTATGTACAGTATATCACTTTGGACATTTTTATATAATAGATGATCGCATGGCACTACACTGGCATAGAAAGGACTCACAGATGCTTCTCATTCGTGTCGCTGCTTTTGGGTGAGATTGCTCGCCTCCACATGTAAAAAAACATCTTTGGAGAAGAATAATTTTATTGCTAGTTGGAAATGAGATCAGACAGAAATTGGAGGTAGTTCATTCATTCATTCATCTTCCGAACCGCTTAATCCTCACTAGGGTCGCGGGGGGTGCTGGAGCCAATCCCAGCTGTCTTCGGGCAGTAGGCGGGGGACACCCCGAATTGGTTGCCAGCCAATCGCAGGGCGCACAGAGACAAACAACCATGCACGCCCACACTCACACCTAGGGACAATTTAGAGTGTTCAATCCGCCTGCCATGCATGTTTTTGGAATGTGGGAGGAAACCGGAGCACCCGGAGAAAACCCACGCAGGCCCGGGGAGAACATGCAAACTCCACACAGGGAGGCCGGAGCTGGAATTGAACCCGGTACCTCTGCACTGCGAAGTCCACGTGCTAACCACTGGACTACCGGGCCGCCTGAAATTGGAGGTAGAAGGTGCAAAGTAACATTCATATAGCCAAAATAAATGCACAATTACTTTGAATAACTTTTCTAAGACTTTCAACAGAACTGTTAAGGGTGGAGTCTATTGATACTCTGCTCTTTAATATTTAATAATTCAACCCCGGGGCCAGTGAAGCCCAGGGCTTGGTACCCATCCCAATATACAGATCCCTATATACAATATACATACCGTAAATTGTATTTTAAAGCGGCACTTAACCATATTTACAAGTTTATATATGCCAATGAATGAAATAGTAAAGCTTGTGATACACATTTTCAATAACTGTACGCGCCTTGCCGGGTCCATTTACTTGAATAAGAGTGAGCTCTCCATTTAAATGAATGAGAGCTCTCCAGGGCTCCAAAAGGAGGGCAAGGCACATCCCGTGGAACCTTCGGTGGTCTTGACTGCAATGAGGGCGTTCTTGAGTTGCAGCCCAGAGCGTCGGCACCCCGGCCTGCTGGTCATGGCCCCTTCCTCGGGAGTGGTGGCTTGGAGCCACCACCAGAGGACTTCAGGCACAGCAAGGTGATGACGACAAGCTGCCAGTGGCAGAAACTAGGAGAGGCGACCAAATGAATGAGACCTCGCTCAAGTGAATGGACCCGGCGAGCATGCTTAGCGAGAGGTTTAAATTGTCAAATTTGTCAGCTGTCACGGTGCAGACTACGGCCGACCAGCTCTTTCATCCGCACCATCACTGCATATCAAATGTTTTAACACCTTACAAATCACCTCAGGCATCTGTAGCGATTGCCTCCAGTCACATTAGCACATCCTCTCCTCCCCCGTTGTCTCACGATTATCATGTTTTATATAAGGTGGGCTAAAACTGGTGACCGTGGCTGCTGGGAGCAAAGTGTAAATGTAGCTTTAAAATACAATGATTGCTCTGGTTGTCATGCTTTCTTTTTATACCGTTGGCATAAATCTGTTCCAAAGCTGCCCTGCATTTATGTTCACCTGTAGAAAGACTGAACTAATTTGGAAAAATATGTCAGAATGTAACAAATATGAGGGACCCCATCACAACTTGTCAGGTCGGGAGGGAACACAAAACTGTCCGTGGTAGAGTGCGGGATGACCCGTCGTGGAGCATTGATCCTCCGGGACTCAGCAGCCGTCACCCCGCGCAGTGGTTACCAAAACAAGACATAAAAAAACTTGGATTTGAAATTTGAAAAATTCCACAGTGCACAATATTTCGGTCTGTTGTTGCCATCGGTAAAATAGTGTAAATGTAGCATAAGTCATATGTAAATGAACCAATATGAACCATTACAAACTACCAAATTTGTATATAGAATGTAGTACAGTATGTGCTCTATGCAAAGATACTGCCCCCGCTTTCCTGTCACGAGTTTGTGTTTAATGTGTATTGGTTAATAGCGTTTTGCCATAAGTGTGTTAGCTACAAGCTATATGGTGTGTGTTACATCTGAGCTTGTAGGGAGTAACACACAGAAATTCATTTTGTATCCCGATAATACAGTTGATAGGCCTGACACCGATTCCTTCTGAAGCTATATAGCACGCAGCCGTCGTGTTTGTTCTCAGAGCAACAGAGAGGTCATAAGGCAGACCAAGTGCAGCAGCAACTGGATTTCCCAGCAGCTGTGGCATAACCACAACCCTTGACGGGTACTAGTCTCCCTAGCAACAAATACATGGTGTGCTGTGTCTGTACTTATTAATTCTAACCAAACCACTGTAATGTAATACCCAACTGGCTCATTCAGTCTGTGAAGACAGATTAGCAAAGAAAAAGTGAGCGGTACACAAGCCGTTGTCTTGTAGCAGATCAGTTATTTTCTATCATTCAAAACTTAATGTTGCCAAGTTAGTTGATGTTGATAGTAAGATTTATGAAGGCTGAAAATAGGGCTGACCAATTCACAAAATTCAGATTGACATTGCGATGTAGTAGAATGCAATATTCACATCGCAAAAGCTGCGGTTTTGAAGGCAAAAACAACCTCGGATTCATTTCGATGGTCTTATCTATCTTATCTATCTATCGCTATCTATTTATTTATTAAGATAGTGTAATGTAAATGTATATTTAATTTACTTTTCAATTTATATAGTGTCAGGATAAGTCCATTTTTACATATTGTTTCAAAGCCACAGATTTGTTTGCTTTGTTGATGTATTTGGATATAGGATTTACTGTCTTATGTTTAGGCCGCGCTTGTTTGGTAGAATTTTGTGAAGTTGTTGTCATTAATGCTTAAAACACTAAGTCTGAGTGTTTAGTAAGTTTACAACTCTAATTGACGGAGATAGACTATCATTCATATTCATTCATGTTTCATTTGCCTTTATTTTAGTGTAAAGCTAACCCGTAAAACCACAACATTTACAGTGTGTATAATAAGTCTGATGTTATTGTAATACAGACTTACTGATTGCTGTTTCCCCCCAAAAAATAAAAAGGAAGAGGGGAAAAAAATCATCACATCTTAAATTGAAATCGCAATATAGCAGGGGCTGTGCGATCCAAATTACATTATTTTTTTAAATCGTTCAGCCCAAAATGAAAATCAAGATTAGGTTCAGCCGACTGAACCAAATTCATACTACACATTTGAATTTCATCTTATCAGTTGAACCATGTGCTTCATGATAAAATAATGAGTATGGGTCTTCTCACTGTGTCCACAGGGGACACCGGCTGATGTGCTTTATAAGGGAACTATAACCCGTCTGATCACAGAGGACAGTGCTAGCCGTGCTGACAGGGAGCGGGACGACGCCTTGTCGAAAGGTCATGTGGTCTATGAGGGAATAAGTGGGCACATCCTCACATATGACCGTGAGTGTCTTGTACAAACCCAACAATGTCTGTGTAAACGATATCCTAAATACTGAACGCAGTTTGTGCACTGAAGAAAAATGTCAATGTGACACTTGAGTTTCAGCTCCATATTTTTTTCATCATGCTGAATTCAAAAGTCAAAGACTTTTTGTACGTACATACAGTATAAAGCCTGTTTCTCTCAAATATTGTTCACAAATCTGTCGAGGTCGATGTTAGTGTGCAGTAGGTCAGCATTGTAAATGAGAAACTGTTCTTAATTGCCTTGCCTGGCTAAACATTGACTTAAAAATTAACAAATACGAGAAGTTGGTGATTTTGGTCTGTGAAATGTTGGTCCATTTTATTAAAGGCTGTGTGAAGTTGCTGGACATTGGCAGGAACTGGAATACATTGTATCACTGTGTCCCAAGCATCCAAATAAACTTAATGGCCGATATGTCCAGTTAGTATGCACACCATGCAAAAGCCTGGACTTTTTCAGCTTCCAGGAAATTACTGCTCCTTGCAACATGGCGGCGTGCATTATTGTGCTATAACATGAAGTGATGGTTATGGATGAATGACGCATCAATGGGCCTCAGGATTTTGTCTCGGTGTATTCAAAATGTTACCAATAAAATGCACTTGTTCGTTGTGCATGAGCTACACCTGCCAAAATCTGAACCCTGCCATGATATGACTCGCCTGTGAGGTTGCTGTAATATCGCAACAAAGGAGAAGCCTTCGTTAAAACGTATTTGTCCAGATTTATGAACAATGATTGAGAGACGTAATTCCTTTGCTCTTCTTAGAAACAGTCTTTGAGTCAGCAAACGAAAAATGGGAACAAAAAACAAAAGTGTTTTGTTCCTATTCCTGTTTCGTGTATGAAAATATAATACAATTGTTAACATCTTCCTCTTTGGACCAAATAGGTCCAGTTTCTCAAACCTCTAAAGACGAGGGGAGAGGGCCAAGCCAACCTGGTGAAATTCTTGGCGTAAAGCGTCCTTATGATGTCATGGAGGGAGGCATCTCCCGAGGTCTGCCAATGAGGGATTCACTGTCTGCCTCCAACTGTGAAGGTAGCAACTGCTCAATCTGATCTTGTTGGATCTTGGATTTTTCAGTTTCCACTCTTAGTATTAAACGCGCTTTGCCACTTGTCCAACTTCAGGTCTTATTGGTCGAGCCATGCCTCATGACAGGGATAGTCCACACCACACACCTTATAAAGATGCTCACCACATCCGCGGTTCCATCTCCCAAGGTAAAATAACTATTGATTGCTAAACTTCAATCATTCATAGCACCAAGTTAGTTTGATCTCAAGAAGAGAACCACTGTGTCTAGGCTGTGTCACCCATTCATTTTCTATATATATTTTTTAAACTAAAGCTGACGGTAAAATGATTGTACTCGATGCCCTATTTATATATTCTCTCTTGAAATTCGATATTCTCATGGTGACAGGTATACCACGTCATTTGGACCCTCAGGATAGCTACTTGAGAAGGGAGGCAAAGCAAATGAAAAGAGAGAACTCTCCGCCTCGTGGGGCCACGTCGCTGTCGGACCCAATGAAGAGCAGAGAGGCTATGGTGCCCACAGTAAAGGAGGCTGGACGCTCCATCCACCTCATTCCCAGGGAGGAGCTCAGACAGACAGCCAAGGAGGGCATTATAACACCGGTACACATATCATTAAAATGCATCTACGTGCTTTGTAAACGTGGGTTTTTTTTTTTCTTCCAATACCTGATTGAATGTTCCTGTTAATACGTCTCTTCAGGGAACACCCATGAAGCAGGAAGCTGCTGGCTCAGGTAAACGACATGATGTTCGCTCCATCATAGCCAGTTCACCACGTTCCTACCATAACCCGCCCCCTCACCTGGAGATGCGGGCTGAGAGGGGACGATATGAAGAGGCACCCAAAGGACGCCCGAGTGCAGTGGTCAGCACCGCTAGCCCAATAGCACGCTCCTCTCCCCTGACACTCGCTTCAGAGCAGGGAGCTAAATCCCATCATAGCCCAGTAGGCTACGAGGACAAAGGCACCTTAAGAAACCCCTACCCTGGACCATCACACCGTTGCTCACCTCTCTCAAGAGAGGCAAGTCAAAGGCAACATGATGGTGAGGACATTGATTTTTCTTACTGCTACCTCTGCAGGGCTGAGTCAAAAACGAAAGTTTTGAATTCATAGTGTAATTGTTTCCTTTTGTCTTCAAAATGAAGAAGCATTCGATGTTTTAACATTTTGTTCTATTTGTACATTTTGTTTTATTCTCTCCAGGCTGCAGTAAGAAAGAACCTCAGGAGCGTAAAGCCACACCGACCCCAAGGGAAATGAGTTCTACCAAATCCCCTCTCCCAGGGGTTCCTGACCAACAGACATATGAGCGTCTGTTGCAGGGCCTTGGAGCTGATGTTTACAGACAAATTCCTTTGGCCTTTGATCCTGCAGCTCTGCCTCGCGGCATCCCCATAGACCCAGGTAGAGTCACAGTGACTGCTTTGCACGCCGATGATGACTGAATGCGTTAAGGAGGGTGGCGGGGGGGTGTCGTGGAAAGAGTTATGGGACACCATCAAGAAATGGTCTTAATGTGGGTACACTCGAAATCACCCTATTTTTCTCCCCTGAATACAGCCTACTACTTGCCTCGCCATCTGGCCCCCAACCCTGCATACCCGCATCCCTATCCCTACCTCATCCGGGGTTTTCCAGACACAGCGGCCCTCGAGAACCGTCAGACGTTGCTCAATGACTACATTACTTCCCAGCAAATGCACCAGTGGCCTGCAGCAGCTGCTATGGCTGCCCAGCGCTCAGACATGCTAAGGGGCCTTACACCACGAGATCAGCCCCTTCCTCTGCCTTACTCTGCAGCCCCTCGTGGTAAGATCACTTTGTTGGTGTTTCTTGGCTAAAGGATTGAAGGCACCTTCTCCACCAATAAATCCAAATGTACTCAAGTCAAGGTTCGGTTTGAACGAAAGCTTATTATTATGTTTGACCGAAAGAGAGACTCCATCATCAAAACATGAGCATGACAATGGTGGTCAGTATTTCTGGGTTAATCCTTACAAAGCTGCTCTTCGTGTTAATGTTTTAAGTCTGAGCTTCTATTACTGTGTTATTGTAGTTCTGAGCCCCCTTAACTGTGGCAAAATATGTGCTTCATGTTAATATTAAGTTGAAATCATGAAAGTTGATCTGTGAAATGACAGTCAATCTTCGATATCTTCTCAGTGCAGTCGTAATGCTGATTTGGCCAATGATTAAAATGAGTTGGAACCACCTGCTTTAAACCATCGCATGGCTATTTGCCCTTAAAACTTTTTTCGCTCTCCTCTTCTTTCCCCCTCTATTATAGGAATCATTGATCTATCTCAGGTGCCGCACTTACCTGTCCTGGTCCCTCCCTCTGCAGGGACAGCCAGCTCGCCAATGGATCGTATCACCTACATCCCAGGGGGAAGCACCACCTTTCCCGGCAGGCCTTACACCACTCCTCCAATCTCACCCGGTATGGCAAGTCATACCAGTAATTGTTCCCAGTCATACGAGTAATCATTTTGATATAATAATTACTGTGTCTGTCTGTTTCTACAAAGTTGGCTCCTCGCACATGAATAAGATGCAAGGCGCATCTTCCTCTTCAGAACGAGAGCGTGAAAGAGAACGTGATCGTGACAGAGACAGGGATCGGGAGAGAGACCGGGAGCGGGAGAGAGAGCGTGAACGGGAACGAGAACGGGAGAGAGAGCGAGAGAGGGATCGCGACAGGGACAGAGAACGGGACAGAGAAAAGGGTGGAGCAAACGTGGAGCATGCCCCCATTTGGCGACCAGGTGTGGAGCACAGTGTGACTTTTTATTATCTATCAAAGTCCAGGGCTGGAAAAAAATAATATATTTGTGAATGTGTGCCTACTTGTTTGTGCCTCAGGTACAGAGCACAGCTTAGCAAGCAGTAGCAGTGTGAGACCTTCTTCCCAGCCATACAGCCACCAACATTCCCCAGTGTCCCCTCGCACCCAAGACAATGTGCAGCAAAGGCCCAGCGTCCTGCACAATACCGGAAGCAAGAATGTCTCGGCCGAACACTCCAGTTCCTCCGTGTTACGGTAAATGCTGATTAGTGTTTCAGCGTTTCAAACCAGCATGGAATCAGTTTTAAGAGTGAATTAAAATGCACACATGCATCTCCCCCTCATCAGATCCATACCCTCAGGAGCTTCCCGCTACCAAGGTTACCATAGTCATCTTCAAAGGACTGGCTTGCCCCCTGAGGCCTACGCACCTGCACTGGACTCGAGCATCGGCAAAGAACAGAGTCGTGATGGCAAAAACAGGGGATTACCTAAGCAAGTCCAAGACCAGCATGGGCCCGGCAGCAAGTCAGACCCCAAGCTTTCCAACCCCAGCCAGGGAGGATTATATCCAGGTCCTTATTCCTCGATTTCCGGACGACCACCACACCTGCAGTTGGATAACCCTCCTGGCCGTGGGGAAAGTGGTACACCTAGTAGGGAAAAGACTCAAAACAAACCGATGTCCGTTCAGGAACAAGAACTCAGAGCACTCGGTAAGACCACCATGACTGCGGCCAACTTCATAAACGCGATTATTATGCGTCAAATTTCTTGTGAAACGGGGATGCCAGAGACGGGCTCGCTTGTTGCCAGCAGCGCCACTGATGGTAAGATGCTGTTGATCTTAGGGTCCTGTTATCACCCAGACACGCCCCCGTCAGTCTGTGGCCTCTTGCACGCTGTGGTGGTTGGCATTATCAAATCAGCCCTATTCATTTACATTTTTGTTCTTTTAATTGTTATACTATATTCTTCAAAATAAAATGTTTCTAAACTTAAAGACCACCAAGGGTGTGCCCTCTGAAAAAAACCTCTTGCATACCCAGATTCCACCTCACTGGCTAAACTGAAATGAAGAGTCTGATTGAGAACTGATGCAATCTCAATTTCAGGCATTTTATATTCACTGATGAAGAGCAGTATCCCAGGTGTCCTTTAAGGTGTCAACTTCAAATCGTGATTGCTAATCAGACATCAAGTCAGAAAATCACTTCATTGTCTTTACATCAAAGATTTGTCGGACATTTCACACGTAGGCGCCCCTCCTCCCTCCATTTTGGCCACTCACTTGAAGCATCGTTGTTTAGAAGTGGTAACGGGCATGACTAAATGAAATTGAAATTTGTCTCGGATATCCTGTAGGCTCAGAACAACCATATTTCACTTGATGCATGTATCGGGTGACTAAAGAGCCCTCTTAACGTGACACGATCATCAAATGCTGTTACTCCAAGTCAGAGTAACAGTTACATAAGAAAGGCCGTGTGCTGAAAGCTGTGCCAACCACCAGACAGACTTCTGTTGTTACACGTGGTATGTGACTCAGGCAGCTCGAGGCTTCTCAGAGGGAGATGGGGTACTACTGATTCCTGCCCTCTAAGTCTTTGCATGCTTCTTGTTTTGGCATCATAATTTACTCCGAAGCTATCCCTCTGCGCCCGCCCCCCTTTGCCCTAAACACACACACACACGCACACACACATCAAATGCTTAGTCGATCCAAATTCTTCAAACATGTTTTCCATCTTAAGTTGTGCTCTTGCTGTTGTGTTTCAGTCTAAATAGAGCTGTTGAGTTACTTGTTCATGGCAGTACTTTAACTGAACTACTACTCTTAAGATTTTCCTTTTGACACTAAGATTATGCATATTAAGCTTCTCTGACCTTTTCATTTAATAGCTCAAGCAGCTGTTACGGAAATGAAAAAAAGGTCTTCCCATATAGATACACATACATATTAAAATCACTATGACAACATCTGTACTACCTGAAAGTATAAAGCGCAGTTGCTGCTTTTATTAAGACTGCTCAAAATAAATCCACATGAACATCAACATCGTTGGTGTTTCTGGTACTGTTAATTGGCGTTCAATAACAAGTAGGAAAGTCTAGAGGGAGAAAAGGAGGCTGTTTTAAGCTGTTGTTTCGATACATTTTTGTCATTCGTTACTCGCAAACAGAAGCCAAAACAACTGTGCCTTTGGAGGATGTCTCCTCTGAGGGATTCCATGCAATCATTGCTATCCCCCGCAAACAGCTTGCATCATCATCTCCTTACATTTACACTGTTGGGGAGATGCATTTTATGGCTTCATGAATAATTTCTTGATGATGATCTGCTTGGAAAAGCTAGTTATTGTTGGACATTATCTACAGTATTCATCCAGTACGTGTTTCATTCGTCAAATTCTGTTTGGATGAGTTGAAAATTCATTTCGACATATAAGTTCTTGTCAAAAGTAAGAAAATGTCCCAACTACTTTGGATTTTAACCAAAAGCTTGCCTGACAAGATGTTTTAGTATTTTAACACTGTATTATTGTTGCGCAAATGAAGGGATAATAAAGGGCAATACACTTTCCTGATCAGACATTTTATGGCATGTGACATTGTTAAATGTTACATCCACCAAAGATGGTGAGGGGTGGACTCGTTCTTAATCCTGCACGTTTCATTAGCACATTTGTTGTCTTTGATTGGACACAAAGCACATTACTTATGTGGATGTGTGTCTGTGTGTGTGTTTTTGTGTGTGTGTGTTTTTTTAATGACCTCACTGTGTTTGTTTTTAACTCCCAGCTCCACAGAAGATGGAGTCACATGTTCTGTACCGTCCTCCATCTGAGGAGAGGCTGTCCCCAGGTCAGAAGCCACCTTCTCCCTGTGTCAAAGGAAGCCAAAGGGTGGTCACCCTGGCTCAGCACATCAGTGTAAGTCCACACTCATAACTGTCTGTATTGCCTTGAGTGTAGCCTGTGACCACCTAATGTCGATCGATACCTTTTTATGGCAACAGGAGGTGATAACGAAAGATTACACAAGGCAGACTCAGCAGCAGCATCAACAAAGTTATCATGGCTCACCCATCCTGGACTTGACCCGTCCTCTCAGTGCCTCGCAGCCCCAGCCCACATCCCAAGAGTCTCCCCAAGTGACCCGCTATCCTGAGGGCCTTGGGGGAGATCGTAACAGAGACCGGTAAGAATCATTACAAAGCAGGAGCAACTACTCGTGTTTCATCGACACATGAGGGTATGTGAAGGGAGAAAAGGTCACTTGTGTGTGTGCTCTGCAGGTCTCCTCCTCAGTCCAAGTCTTCTCCGATCAGTGTTTCCAATGACTGTATTGAACCGGTATCTCCTGCCGGAGCCAATTCTGAGCCCGAAATCCAGGGAGGACTGTCCTATCCTAATGAACAAGGAGAGCAAGCGTAAGACTTTGTTGCTATGGATCTATTTCCCACATAAGTGAGAGTTATATATTTCCTTTGAGTATTTGATGAGCCCCAGACTTCCTGAGCGTAGGCTCGTCAGTTCTCCTCCATGTTATGCAGCGCGGTTAGCTCCAAAGTACTCTAGCTGATTCGGCTGTGCCTTCTGTTGACCAAGCACTTTTCCATCCCACAGAATGAGCTCCCGTTCGCCTCCTAACGCCTCTCAGCCTCCAGCTTTCTTCAGCAAGCTGACTGAGAACACCTCCGCTATTGTGAAATCAAAGAAGCAGGAGATGATCAAGAAGATGACTGTAGTGGGAAATGAGAGTGATTTCAGTCAGTATTTAACTCGGGCATGGTTACTTTTGCAGCCTGATAACAATTTCTAAGTGTGCATACTTACAATTTCAGATGCAGGTCAGCCTGGAACAGAAATCTTCAACATGCCAGCATCTACAACAGCAGGTCACTTTTTCCCTATTGACACCTCTACATGCCATGTTGGTTGTCATCATTTTGGTTTACTTTCCAGTTTACTTCATCCCGTTGCTTACTTTCTCTTCAACCAATACGTTTCAGAATACAATTTTCATGAGTCAACATCTTCTCTAATCAAACGTTCACTGTTTAAATTGAATGTTGTGTTTGGTTTTCTGATTTGATTTAAAAAACAAACACATTTTGAATGGTCCATTCCCTCTCTCGAACAGGATCTGTGAGTGTCCGCAGCCACCCAACTCCAGAGACACCTGGCAGCTCCATAGGTCTAGAGGCCATTATCAGAAAGGCGCTCATGGGAAAATACAATGATCAGTCTGAGGAACGCTCTCCAGCCAGCGCTGCTAACCCACTCACGTCGGCTCTGCCTGTCTCTCTGAGCGGAACTGATGGACGAACTGATGACAGTTTCTCACAAGGTGATGAGTTTCTCCAAACATGTACAAACCACATCAAAACCTGCTAACACGGTCAGCGATCCAAACAAGTTTACGGTTTAGAATGTACAAGATGCGGTTAGCATCATCTCAAACATTAGTATGTCTTATACATTGACCAAAGCGAAAACTCACTTAAGATGCATACCGGGGGAGAGAAGGGCACATGTTGAAAACCCATCAACTGATTGGCAGGCAATGTCATCTTAAAGTTTGCATTAAATGAGCCTTGAAATTTGCAGTATCGACTGCATTATTGCCCTGACAGAGCGATGTTCCCTTCAGTTTGGAAGAAAAAAAATATTGCTGGTAGTGTGTATAAATCGTAGCAGTGGCGCTACTGTGTTTACACTATACATAGCATGGTATTTGGCGATGTCTTTGTGTTGTGCTTTCGCCATAGAGCAAGACAAAAATGATAAGGGAGGGTTGTTGTTGTTAGATATCTGAGTACAGTACACAGAGAAAAAGTTACAGTAGACTTGAAGTGGTTTGATGGCAAATGCGTTGCGATCATTTACGAATTGTTTGGGCCATAGCACTGGCCAAGCAGACTGCCCGCGCACCACAAAAGTTGCATTTAACACACACACACACACACACACACACACACACACACACACACACACACACACACACACACAAAGCGAATAAGTCTTTGTTTCATTTCATACTAAGCAACGCATCAAGATGCAAAAGGCTAGGTCAGGGGTCGGCAACCCAAAATGTTGAAAGAGCC
>CAAKHF010022059.1:0-12959 GCA_901007745.1 Hippocampus kuda | reverse complement strand
GATGTCAGTCACTTGAACAAGGAAGTGAAACAAACACACACACACACACACACACACACACACACACACACAATGCTTTTCATATCCAGGAACAAGTGCAATGGAGCTGTAATTTGAAAGGCTGCACCATCTTGCATGATTCAATCCTCAGCTCTTCATTGTGAAATTTTTCTCCACACTCGAAGGATTCTTTTCACTGAGGTCCATCCTGCAGGAGCGCAGGTTTTTTTTTTTTGTTTTTTGTTTGTCAGCTCTAGTTTTCTTTAGATAGTAAGACATCAAGCCAATGAGGTACAACGGGAGCCTTTTTAAAAAGGGCGCCAGTACAAAGTTGAAAGATTTCCTCCGGGGTGAGACGAGATGAACAAAAAATAAGGTGAAGCTTTCCGTTATCTTGTGTTGCCCCTCTAATTTGTTGTCCTCAAGTCCTAAAAAAAAAAAAAAAAACACCAACAACTAGCTCGTGTGCGGGCCTACAAGTCCTCTGTGTAGATGATACAGGGACTTGATTCGTCACTGGACTCCAGCCGCACTCTGGAGACGAACCAGCGACGTGCAGCCGCGGCCTTGTAGGTGAGCGTGGTGCGGTAAATGTTCTTGGCGTGTTTGGGGTACACGATGGTGGTGCTCTGGTAGTTGATGGGCTTCTGCCGCGGCTCCAGGTACACTTGGGATTTGTAGCTCCTCCAGGTGCAGTTGGGCACCGCCACCACCGTTTCGCTGTACGAAGTCGCCGTGGGGATGGGGACGCAGTACACTCGGTCTTGGTAATGCTTGTCTGAATCGTACCGGACCGCTGAAGTGCACCTGCAAGAGACGCTGCGCTTGAGTACGGGAAGTTTATGACATATGTCATCTTTTCAGGTATACGCTGCTTACTTGACTTGTTTCTCTGGCTTTGGGTCAACCTCGATGCTCTCCCCATAGAAGACAGGATACATGCGAGTCCTGGGGTCTGTTCCTGTGTTGTTGAGCAGCAGGTAAGGCAGCTGGGAAGAGGAAAGATACGGTATCACGACCAGGAAGACTTCTGAGCGGATCCGAGTGCTGCTAACATGTCCTTAAACAAAGAGCTCAGCATGCTTGGGGGCTTGAGCAGAGCCAACAAAAACCTGAATTAAAACCACTGCAGTTCCCACCATGTTAATGTTTCATTAGAGTTGGAAAGGGGTGGAACTTCTCCAGCAAAATTCCATGGGAAGCTAAGATGAGGAATTTTGGAAATATTCCAAAACGGAAATCAACTGGTTACCACGTCCGCCTCACAGTGCAGAGGTGCAGGGGTTTCGATTTAGTGTTTTGTTTTTTTTTTTTGGGGGGGGGGCATTGTATTGAAAAGTATTCAACTCTGCCTGATCTTGGACAATTATGAAGTTAATATTGATCAGAATCACTTTCTGTTCAACTACCGTAATCATTAGAACATTGGATATGCATGTAGCGAAAAAATAGTTTCAGTACTAATACTTTTGGAAATAGAGCATTTTGTAAAAATATATGAACTAATGAAATTTAATGATTGAGTCTTTAAGGGCTAAAAGATGACCATTTACCAAATAAAAATGTTCACTTTAAACTCCAAATTTTGCGAGAGTATGCATAAATCTGGGCTCTATTCCACGTATTTTTTTTCATTTTCTTTTCAATGAATAATGAATGAACCACTGTTAACTTTCAAAAACACTCGTCCGCCACTAAAATGGAAACCACAAAGCTCCAAATATCATCCTCCTAAAAGCCACCAAAACGGTAGATATTATGGTAGGTAAGTATGCCAAACAAGCGTGATTTAGAAAGTCAACAACCAAAGGACAGGAAGTGGGGAAAAACAGAAAACAGGTGGCCGCTTGGTGCGCAGTAGGATGTGAGCGAATGCGGGAGGAATTTGAAACAATCATTTATCTTTGTCATCGAGTTGTTGCTGTGATTTTTTTTCAATGATCTGTTTTAACAGCCTGCGATTGGCTGGCAACCAATTCAGGGTGTCCCCCGCCTACTGCCCGAAGACAGCTGGGAGAGGCTCTAGCACCCCCTGCGACCCTAGTGAGGATAAAGCAGTTCGGAAGATAAGATGAATGAATGAATGAATGTTTTAATAGCATTTCTTATTCTATCTGGTACCCAAGCTCGGTTTGAAATAATGCACTTGCTCAAAAATATTGCGCTTTCAATCCTTACATGGTCTATCCTTGGATATATTTCCGACGTATGACCTTTGCAAGAGATGGCTCTCAAAAAAATATATATATATATACTTGACTCCCCAGGCCAAAGTGAACCCCTGTCACGAAGAATAAAAATAAAAATAGCCGTAGCACGAAGAAGAAAAATAAAAATTAGCGGTAAGAAAGAAAAGAGAAGAAAATAATTGAAGAGATAACAGAAAATGGAGAAACGACAATCTGGAGAAAAGTGGGTCGAAGATCGGCCAGGTTAACCGGCAGCGGAGGATAAGTTATGATGTCATTTACATTTCAAAAACCATAAGCCATTCATTGACGAATGTGATTGCACATTCATATTTACATATTTAAATTTCAGATATTAAGATTTGAATGAAGCAAAATAACATGCTGTTTCTCTCAAATATGTTGTTATAATAATTTGTTTCAGATGTACTGTAATTATTTTCTGTATAAAAATGTATTTGGTGTTCAAAAAGTCTTTTTTCAAACTTGAGTCTTGAAAAAGAGGGGTCGTCTTATAATCAGGGCCTTCTTATATTCAGGCCAATACGGTGTGTGTGTGTGTGTGTGTGTGTGTGTGTGTGTGTATATATATATATATATATATATATATATATATATATATATATATATATATATATATATATATATATATATATATATATATATATATATATATATATATATATATATATATATAAATGTATTCGTGTGTATATATGCATGGACTTGTAGGTTCTCGCTTTGTGCAGATGCTTGTCAGCCGGGAATGAGGCAATCTGCTCAAATGAGTGTGCAACAATCTGTACCGCTTGAACTCTGTCAAATATGGACCGTTTTTCTAATCCACTTGCAAACTGCGCCGTTCCAGATGCTGCAGCCAAACATGTGATCGATGGCCGCCTTTGCATGTGAACCCGGTCGGACCATGTGAAGCGAGCGGTTGCCCGGGCCCCGGCTCCCGCGCTCCTCTCACATTACAGTGGGAGCCGGTCACATGCTGCGGCTTGGACACACTTAAGCGCACATGCCAGGACGGGGAATGGGCGAGAAGAGGCCAAGGGCATGGCAGATCAGTACATCAGGCTCATCTTTCCTCTGCGATCTGAATGTTTGGAACCAGCAGCTGTGTTCCATGTTCATGTGCACACTTTTTTGAATTTTAACGACTGAACCATCATCATCATTACAGCTGCAGCAGATCCTCTACTTTGTTGAGGTACAATGTTCACATATCCACTACAGAGCAGATTTTTAAATGATGATGACTATTATTATTATGAATGTTTTTTCAGGACACACGTCTGAATTTCAAGTTGTGCAGCTTTAGTGTAGTTGTGCCACAACATGTCGGGTAGCACTGAGGTCTAATGAAGGGATGCACCCAGAAATATTTTAGTGCTGTGTCTATACACAAATTATTCACAATTCTAAATATTACCTTGTCATTAAATTTGTTTGATTGTATTATGAGTGTGTGTATACAATATTGGCACACTGTAACTGTGGATGGTATGATAAACAATGACTTCTCAGCCATGTCGTTTAGTTCCTCTGATGTGAAAATGGCAGAAAAGTCAAAAGGTATCAAAATCTTGCCCTAGATGTGGGGGTGGCCAGAGATTAACCGTGACCAGAAGAGAGACCGCATAATTGACGGCAAAAAGAGGCAGAGAAGGTCCACAATCATTCGTAACAGTGCTTCCACAGTGCAGAGAGAATACATGCCGGTGTGTAATATTGTGTACTCTGTGCAATGCTGCTACAAGTTGTAAAAAAAATAGGAGTCCATTTAAGGTGAAAATTACCGGAACAACTATGCTAATTTCTGTTAGCACATCTATGGCATTCTGCATTCGATGTTACCATGAAGCTATAATAGAATTTTGTTGTTGGAAATTGTAATTGTTTGAACATTTTAGTTTCAAATGAGTGACGTTTAAGATGCTTTTGCATCAAGGTTACAGTAAACTTCAAATGGGAGTGAAAAATTAACAGCTTCAAGTGAGTTTCCTTTGCTTCCTATTTGGATAACTTGGGAGTGTTACAGTGTCGTCCTGTGAGTCTCCTATTTCTTGACAGTTTGTGAGGGAGAACATGCCCAAAGGAATACCTGAACATGTGCTCAAGTACATTTGAATGTGTTTAAAACATGTGGGAGGGATAAAACTACCAAGTTATTTTGACATAGTCTCTATCTGGCAGAATTACCCCAATGGCGGGTGGGTCTGGAACATATTCTCTTCGATAAATGGGGGCTTCACTGTACTACTGTGTGTGTGCTCTCCATTTTGTGCAAAGTAAACACTTGACTGGAGGTTAGGAGGCCTCCAGGAAGAAGCCCCAGTATGCACACAAAGGATCAAGCCATCTTGGAAGAAGCACATTCATGCCCAGGAAAACAGCGTGCTGCTGACAAAGCCGCAGTGTCCAAAGAACAACGGCGAGCTGCTGAGTCGAAAAGCCAACTCAAACATTTCCCACCTGCAGGCTCGAGACATTTGTGTGGACATCAGCAGGGACACATGCATGTCGCATCCCTGTCAAGTGGTGTGCAGGCAGACAGACAGACAGGCTGTCTGAGCATTTTAGCTGTGTTGCATTTAGAAATGAGGGGTCATCAAACGCTTATGCAACAGCCTCTAACAAGCCCCCGCGCCTTAAAATAGAGCTTGGCAATTGTTCTTAGGTGGCATACAAAAACAACTCCAAAATAGATTTGGAAAGGGGGTGGGGGCCATGGGCACTTGTGTACATTAGGCTCCCCCTCATTGTGCTGCAAGACATGCACTTGGGCCCTGATGGAAGGGAATGTTTTCTGATCGAAAACTTTAATTCTGTCCACACTTCTAAAGTGGAGGCAAGAAATGAGCAGGAATCCGCTTAAAAATGGAAACCACAAAGCAGAGACATTCAACAAGTTTGAACCTCTAGAGGATTATTGGATCTCTGTGTGTGGGGCGTATCTCAGGCTAATGTCAAAACACTCCCAGGATGTAGAACAGCATTTCTGAGGCCTCCATTTGACCTTTCAAAGGCCACTTCAACCTGCACAGACATGTTCTTCAGACTTTCAGATACTGCGAGTGACCTGGAAATGATCTTTGATCAAATATGTCGGGCTTTGTCTCACACAAGAAAAAAAAGGGGGATTAGAATGTTGGGCTGGTTTGCTGCAAAAACAATATGCAATAAAGTTATTGGTCTTACCAAATCGGCTGCTCTAATCTTCTTTTAATTGATTATCCTGTCGATTACTGAATCGAAAACTCCCTGAGCTGCACATTCCCCAGTTGACAAATGCTGGTTTTTTTTTGTCTTTTTTTGGGGCGGGGGGCGGTCAAGGAAAATGTCCCACAGTGATAAGCAGTAAGTAACATTTCTGTTTTGCTACAAGTGCCCTTCCTCGCAGCCATTAGTGGCTGCGCCGATGGGGCACTGGCACTGGATGTTTATTTTTCGTACACACTCCATCACTTTTAAGCAATGTGTTGATAAGAGAAACAGGCGGCAAGCTATGCGAAGCGAAGTTAGCTGGGAAGCTTCAATTTGCACCCAGACCAGTTGAACCACTTCAGTGTAGTAGTAATGGGATGCACTGTGTCAAAGCTTTAGCTTTATCAGTGCTGATTTACTTAAAACATACCATGCCATGAATTGCTTTTGTGAAAGGCATGAGATGAGACATGAGATGAGAGTGCACTCACACACAGCGTCGGTTGTAAAATGAATACACCACCGTAGGGTCACTAACCTTTTTGAAACTGAGAGCTACGTCTTGGCTACTGATGAATGTGAAGCGCTACCAGTTTAATACACATTTCTGAAATAACGCATTTGCTCAAGTTACATTTCATGATATTGTGTCATGAATAAGATATATTTATGTGAAGACAAAAATCATGATAATACTTTCACTCAATAATTAGGCAGCAGATTAATATCAATGCCACACTTATTATTTTTGTATGAATCTCAGTGTTTACATTTTCATATGATCGACATTGTGAAGAGGCTCACGGGCTACTCGAGTTACGCCATAAAGTTTCAATATCAATCAACTATGACAGGAAATCTAATATATTGTGTAACGTCACATTCGTATGTATTTCAAAAATTGTTGGGGTGGGGGGGGCAAATTCGTTGTTGCATTTACCTGGGGCTTAAAGAGGGGCGGGGCTGCCGCTGACAGGTGACCGTTCAAGTGACGTAAAAAACGTCATCGCAGTGTGTTTCAGTAGGAACGTCACTCACTTCGTCGTCAGCATGGCCTCAATGGTAAGCTATGTTTGTGTCCGCTTTTCTTTTGTCAGATGTATGGAATTGTTTTTTGGGATTCGGTCATGTTTGCTTGCTTCGTTTGTCTGCTTTGTATTGTGTCCGCAGCTTTATGTTTGGTGCATGGCAATCACAACTGCTTGCTGTTCGCAATCGGGCAGTTTAAAAAAAACCGTGGGCAAAAGGTCGAAAGTTTAGTCTTGCAATTACTGTGGTGTCCATGCTTAGTTCTTTTTTATTGCAGTGTTGTCATGTCATGTCATGTTTGCCCGGCTGCACCGAAACGTTTGACTCGTAATTTTGTGTTACGGCGAGAGTTAATAGTACCGGTGCAACGCCTTCGGGTTTCAGCGCTGGGATTTGTAGTCCTTTTGTTCGGTTCCACTTGTATGGTTTCTTGTTATGTTTAGACTACGAATCTTGACATTACAAATTTAATTACATATAAAATATTACGGGAAATAATGATGACAATAATAATGCATCATGCTAAAATCAAAAGATTGTGATAAAATTCTGATTAATATTGTGGTTGATAAAATTATTGTTAAAATGAAGGTATTCATGAATTCATGTCTATTATATACCTTATTTACATTGTGATTGTGTATTTTTTGGTTATTACCTGCTGTGTGCTTCAATAAATGATCGAGTACATAGCGAGTAATCCTTCCATGCAGAGTGGCGATCCTATTCAGAGGGCCGTGAAATAACTGAACACTCATAATCTCGATTTTCTTCTGGAGTTTGCATAATCTCAGTTGTGTGGGTTTTCTCCAGGTACTCCAGCTTCTTTCCACATGCACAAAAACATGCATCTTAAATTAAGAAGAGTCTAGATTGTTTTTAGATGTGAATGCACTTGCTTGTTATGTGTTCCGTGATTGGCTGGTGACCAATGCAGGGTCCACACCGCCTCTTGAACAAAGTCAGCTGGGATAAGATTTTAATTAGTAAAACAGATTACTTGGAAGAAACCCAATGGCAAAGAAAACTTGCGAGACTTGAACCCAGACCGCTCAGCTGTATGACAGACGTTCAAAGTAATAAATAGAGAACACTGCGCTGCGCGAGGCAAAACATCTCAGACTCAATTTTCGTGACCAGCATAAATCTGGCACAGTGCATGGAATATCTCTGCGCAGAGACAGGTTAGCCTCAACGGTGATATTTTTGCAGATGAGCACAGGCAGGCAGATCTGTGAGGGAGAGCTGCGGCGCTGAGGGAGTGGTCACAGCCGACTTCAATCATGGCCTATCGAAGTGACTTATTTTAATTCCACTGCTGTTCACGTATTTATCAATGAAATACATCTACCATCCACCTCACTTGTCCGCGGAGCTCAGAATCTGTCTGCCTGTGACCCAAACAAATACTCCAAACTCACACTAGACCAGCTGCGCAAGTATTTAGATGTGGTTTGAGCAGACGGAATTTTAGACTGACGTTCTGCCACCAAACTGTCACTCTGCCGGGCACATCTCCAAGGACGCCCCCCCCTGCTGCGCTGGAATGCCCAGCATGGTAGAGACTAGTCTGCAGAATAGCACTGATTTAAAAATTGGGATATGTCAGCGTTTGCACCGCATAGCAGGGCTGCTTTCTATACAAATGTGACCCACATTTCCAAATTTGCAGATCATCCTTAGCTGTTGATTACCTCGACTGTTGGGAGTGCGTGCTGAAATGGCCGCCCGCCTTTAATAAAAAATAATTGAGGACTTAGGATGATACTGGTTAATACAGTACAGCATATCAAGCCAGAGAAACAATGCAAATTTAACCGCATCAGATCAATCTGATTAACACTTGACAGTCGGCACTTGGGTCATTTGATGTCTTGATAAAATGCTGTTGTTGCTTTGTTGATCTGGTTGACAAGAGTTGTACACCCAACATTATGTATTTTATTCATTCATTCATTTTCCGAACCACTTTATCCTCACTAGGGTCACGGCGGGTGCTGGAGCCTATCCCAGCTGTCCTCGGGCAGTAGGCGGGGGACACCCTGAACCGGTTGCCAGCCAATCGCAGGGCACACAGAAACGAACAACCATCCGCGCTCACACTAGGGACAATTTGGAGTGTTCAATCAGCCTGCCATGCATGTTTTTAGAATGTGGGAGGAAACCGGAGGACCCGGAGAAAACCCACACAAGCATGAGGAGAACATGAAAACTCCACACAGGGAGGCCGCAGCCGGAATCGAACCCAGCACTTCAGTCCTGTGAGGCCGACGTGCTAACCAGTCAACCATGTTCCGTCCACAATTACATACATCCATTTTCTATATCACATGTACCCAGCTGACTTCGGGCAACAGGTGGACATTGTATGCCCTGCGAATAACTGGTGACCAGTCCAGGGTGTAGTCCACCAACCATTCACAGTAAATGACTGTTTCTGAGTGACAGTTGAACCCAGGCATTCTGCAGTAGGGCAAGCAAATGTTCTGATATACCAACAGTGATTTATGCACCAAGACTGGGAGCCAAACTGACAAAGCCAGACCTGACCAATTGCCAGCAAGTCTTGCTTGTGGCCACCCAAAGACAGGAGGCAACAATGGCTACACTTTCTGTAACTGATACAGTACGTTATGAAACTGTGGGGGGTTACTGAGTCCCACTTTGGATCCCCCATAAAACCAGTAAAGTCAGATGCAGTAAGTCATGCAGGCATTTAACTTCGAACGATTCCTGAGCCACTGGCATCTTCAACATGAGGAGAAGGGGGGACGTGTCAGGGGGAGAGAGCTTCCAGATCTGTTTCTGACTGGACAATCAAAGATGGTCACATTACGGACGATGATTTCACATAATCTCATCCACGCAATTATACAAACCATCAACACTATATAAATCGCAGTGTACCAGTTCAGGGTGTACCCCGCCTACTGCCCAAAGACAGCTGGGTTGACTAAAGCACACCTGCAACCCTCATGAGGACAAGCCGTTCGGATAATGGATGGATGTAATACGATAAGTTTTGCTCTGATTGACCAACCAGATGATGCTAAAATGCTGACTTAATCAAGGGCCGGCGTGCGCAAATTGGAAATGTATCTGAGTGCTCCTTGTCGCTTATATAGTTTGTTTCATTGGCCAGCACTCTTGATTCTGAAGGCCCTGGGCACACTGGATTAACATGGCAGCACATAGATCCTGAAATCTGATTGGACAAATATATACATATTTGGAAGGTAGTTTGAAAGAATGATCCAACTGGATGTTCAAACACTGTCCCACTTTTAGAGTCCATATTTTCTTCGCTTTACAATCATTCGCCTGGTTACACAGTTGACAATATTACAAACGCACTGCAGAGATAAAATCAATCATCAAATGTTGCTTGTGTGTGAATGTATTTTGAGTGTTGTAAAGTAGCCATCGCGGCCGCTTCCTCTTCATGACATGCCAACAGACACATTTAATTAAGTGCTCTTTATACCCTTAAAATGTATCACTTGCGAAAACAGTTGTTACCAATAAAATGACAGAATGTCAAAGCAATAAGTACCCTTTAATCAAGTCCAGTGCTGTCCATAGTGAGATGATAAGTTGCCAGAAAAAAAGTTGTTTGTTTCCTTATGTGTCCATGAGGGGGCTCCCATGATTTACTACTATAATGCAATGTACAGTATACTTTACACCAGAACAATATATATTAAGTTCAATTGTTCCATAAAAAATCCGATGCTACATTTTTTTTAAAAGAAGTCTCTTTTTTAAAATTTTATGACATAAAAGCAAGATGTGTAGAGTGTGGGGTTCAGTTTTATTAGTGATGCAATAAATCGATACATTATTTCACGCTTCTTGCACATATTATTTTCTTGTTGTATCCCTCATCATGAGTACACAGAATTGAAAAAGCATGCATGTCCGCTGTTGGCGTTACGAATGCTGATCTATGGTGTCTATCATACCTCAAAACTAACAAGGTGAACATGACCGCTGAATTTTCTACATACAATTAGTACAGGTAGTTTGAACCCGTTTTTCAACTGAATATCTTTGTATGAAGGTAGTGAATCTCTTCAAGTGTAAATATAATTGAATTAAAAAGATTTGTTTTACTTGAGTGCTCAGTGCTTGGCGCTCGGGTACCAAGTTCTCCACGATGAAACAATGGAGTTGACCACGTCATACAACAATCTCTTGCAAACAAAGGGCTAAGTGAACTCTATTTATTCATAGCACACTGCAGGAAGGCTTGATTTAAAGCATACAGTATTTAATTTTTACCTGGTTTTGAACAAGTTTATTTTTGGCCTTTCATGTCATACACCTGGACCGTACTTTCACCCGTATGTATCTATGTATGTATCTATGGATGATTCTGTCCATATACTGTGTAGCTGGATGAGCCATATGCATGTAGCTACTGGAAACAGTGCACCCAAGAAAAAAAAATCTACGAATTGAAGACAGTGGGGAATAAATGACCACAATTTCATGGAACAATTAAATTGGAAATGTAGGTCAGAGGATGCTTTGCTTGCCGTGACGGCTCCCCGCTACTATAAGCAGATGAGGATGGCTGTATCTTACCAGTTTGCCCTCCCGACTGGCGTCCTTCTTCCAGGCCGCTTGCTGCTTGCTCTCCACGGGTGTCGTGCAGCTGCCGGAGCGCGGCTCGATGAGAGTGGGAGAGAGGGAGCAGAAGGGCGGACTGGGGCTGGGAGGCAGCCCCGAGTCCGGGCTGTCAAGCAGCCCTTCCCGGTTCTTTCCTTTGAGACTTTCATCCATCGCTTGCAAGTGGAGCTGCCCCACCATTTCTGGGGACGATTGCAAGCGAGAAAAGACGCAAAGTCGCACTTCAAGGGGGGAAAAAAAAGTTCTTCCCCTCCTTCGCTCGTCGAGGCTCTGTGTCGAAATGTACTAATCCGCGGCCAGTTTCTTCCAAGGGGGACTCCTGGAAAAAGATGAGAAGTGAAATTAGACGTTTACTTATTCTCTCAAAAGTTAAGAAGATGAACTCTTACCTGCGGCGGTAAGTAGTCAAGAAAGCCGTCCACTAAAATGCTCATCCGTGCAAAAGTTACGTCGACATTTAAGGAAATGTCAGACGTATCGCTCGACACAAAATCATAAAGTAGACGTGCGTCTGACGCAGGTCTGGAGGAAAGCTCCTCTGTGCGGCTCGTCACCGCTCACACTCCGCTAGAGGAGTGCGCGTCACCGTGTGGGCGGGCGCGCGCGGCGCGGGCATGTGCGCGTGTGTCCAGTGCGACGAAGATCACTTCCACGCGTGGCCATCAGAGTGAGCGTGTTGCAGCATGTTGTTTCTCTGTTCAAGTCATGAGCAACGTCACCGTTTGACCATCCTGCTGCTTGCATAAAATAAATGTTTTCCCACGCAGTGACGAAAAGGTAACGAAAGTATTTTTACTCGCGAAGGCAGCAATACATACTCTAAACAAGAGATTTCCAACCAATGTATACTGTATTCTAACCTAACTGAGGATAAACGCAGGGGCGGAGCTAATCGATGGCCACCCCACTACACCTAGGGGAAAACCTTGATATCTGTGATGCGGTACAAATACAATGTACAACCTATTGTCACCGAGTTTGGAACACAGGTGTCATAGTCAAGGCCCGCGGGCCAGATTTGGCCCGCCACATTTTATGCGGCCCGTGAAAGCAAATCACGGATGTCGAGTTGCATGATGCTTGCTAAAGTCGGAACCAACATTTCAAATTGTCATATGTAATCCACAATAATAGTCATTATTCTTGACTTCTGATTTTAAAACTAGTTATTCATCAATTTGTTGTGCGCTGTGTATGTAATATGTGGAGGGGATTAAACATTTATATGGTTTCCCAAAATTCATAACGGCCCTCCAAGGGAAACCGTAACTACAATGTGGCACGCGACAAAAATGAGTTTGACACCCCTGATTTAGGAGATCGTCATGGGATGGTGTGTGGATGTGGTGGGTGTGGTGCAATGGTTATGTCGGTGCTTACATGTTGCTTACAAATGCATTTTGAGAACTAGGCAATTAACCGAAGATTTACCTGGTTGTTTAATTTTGGACTCTGTGTGGCCCGGCACTGCTGAGATCCAACAACTTGTTGACCAGCAACTAAAAAGTCATTTTACAATAATATGTCTGGTATAAATTCATTGTCTGCCATTTCTTTATAGCTCCACGTCCAAAATATTCATTTGGTTGCAATTGTTAATGTACCAAAAGGATATTAGGATATTCCCCCCCCCACTCCATGAATATTCTATAAATTATATATATATATATATATTTTATATATATATATATATATTATATATATATATATATATATTAGAGATATATATATAGATATATATTATATATATGTGTATATGTATATATATATATATATATATATATATATGTATATATATGTATATATATGTATATGTGTGTGTGTGTACATATATATATATATAATATATATATATATATATATATATATACACACACGACTGTCACCTTTACCTTC